>JZKD02S1785526.1:68757-90968 GCA_000966675.3 Picea glauca | reverse complement strand
CAGAGTCTAGAGGGACATCCAGACACCTATCCAGTGAATGGCCAAGCTCTAAAAAGGTATTTCGCTTGATGACAACCCTATGTATACTCTTTAAATATTTTTCTTTTGGTTGATTTTCTTTTGATGTTTTGGTTTTGATTTCTCCCTATGCTTATCAGTTTTCACTTTTGGAATACATATACCTGCATTATGAACTGTTCAGACAAAGAAAACATAATTTTTTTTCTCTGAAATGACTGCTGAAAAGTTTTCTAAACATCAACTGTGATATGCTTATGAAATTTACAGCCATGTTAAGGAAAGCCTGTTGTTTGTAAGAAGTTTATTGATTTCAATCTGTAATTGAAGACTGCCATGATCATCCATTTTCTTCTTACGTTGTCCATGTTCCTTAAGGGAATAACTTAGAAGATGTCTCCCTGCCTTCGAAGGCTGGTTTTGTAAACAAACCATCTCTGAATCTTAATGAAGGACAATTAAAAAAATTCTCTCAAGGTCTATAAAAATATGTCCAAAATATCATAATTTTCAGAGTCACCCCGCTCAATTATTTATCTTTAAAACCAAACAAATTGTTAAAGAGCTGTGGGAAGTGCTTGTAAACCCATCATGATACTGAATAGGTCTACTGGCAGCGGGTAAATGCATGCATGGTGCCAAGACAACTTCGTCGGGGTACTGAACATGCTCACCGGCAGCGAAGCAATGTCGAGTATATGAAAATTCGCAAATATGAAATTTCTTGACCATTACAATGTCCTTTATTTTGATCTGGAACTTCTTGGCAGGATAAAGATATCAGAGTGGGGTAAATGGAAACCCTGTCGAGGTTATGGATGCCTGCTAGCAGCAGTGGCTCTATCAACAGTATTGGAGATTTTATATTTAATATCATGACTCGCTTTTATTAAGACTGTTATCAGTTTTCATCTTTTAAGCATAGCCAGAATTTTTATGATTGATGACGATGTTTAAACAATTTTCTAGTTGTTTTTGAGTCAGAATTATTCTCATTATCCTAATCTGGATTTGTTTTTTTTGGCAGAGATAACTGCTTCTACCAGTGTGTCGCCATTGTTGGCATCCATTTTGCAATTTTATCTTTTCCTTACAAGCTGCCCACACAAGGGTTTTGAACCCTCAATACGCGTCACAATTCTTCAAACAAAACGACACTATTATCTTTCGTTTTCGCACACCTACCTTTCGTTTTCATTTTCACGACTGCAAGAGTGAAAACCTTGAGTTGAAATTCATGTTGATGGCATTAAAATCATCTTTGGATTATTATGAATCTTTTTGTTCATGTGGTCATAAATTTTTTCACCTCTAAAGGTCATACATTTGTCAAACACCAAACCTTATTCACTTTGCATTTTTGTTAATATGGTTTCAATTTATAAGTTCGTGATGCAATGATTTTTGGTGTCTTTGTGATTAAATCCTTGGTGCAATGGTTTCATAGAACACATTAACTTTGTGATTAAATCTTTGGTGCAATATTCAACATGATGTTTTGTTTTAAATCATACAAATGTTATTGTTTGTTCGAACATTCGATCGACTTGTCATGGTTTTCAATGGTAATCCATTTGACTTTTGGTTTACAATGCTTTGGATTGTGATTTGAATGAAACTATTACCAAGGCGTCGTCGATTGTACATGCCAACATGATAGTTTTGCATGGTTTCAATTCACTCCACCACCCTTGCACGCATAAGCATTAACATCTTCCTTGCACCTCGGGATGCCTCTGTTTGTTTTGGGAAATCCTGCGGGAAATTAGTTCTGTGTCTACCCTGTCAAACCCCCTCACCGGTTACCCTATTGACTCTGTGCTATGGCTCCTATAGTGTGCATAGAACCCAATGGCGTCCAAACGTTGTTGTTATTTGATAACGCCCGAGAGGACCTAGAGAGGAACGGATGGTTAGTTTTCATTGAGAAATTTGAGGGTTTCAACCTCACATTCGCTTAGCAATTTGCCCTCAAATTTGATGGATGCAGGTCCAAAGTTGGGGACATCCAACTCAAATTGAACAAGGAATTCCTCATCTCAACCACTAGTTTTCTAGCTAAGGGGTAGAAATGGTTTGAGAATTCGAAGGTGGATGAAGTTCCATGGCCACTACTGTTTACATCAAGGAAAATTATCAGTTGTGACAAAGGTATGCTGGTTACAGCCCTTAAATCTCAATGGCATGATTTGTTTTCCATTATTAAGCAGTTCTCTACATACGAAGGTAGATATGGTTTAGTGTTCCTATACCAGGTACGACTGCTTATGAGTTTCATAGATTTTCCTTTGAATATGCCGCATTTCCTTCTTCACAGTTTGTATAAAATGGCTAAACAATTCAAGAGGGAGAAGGTCGAATCCATCCTCTTCCAACACTGTTTGATTAAAATTGTCATAGTTCACCATCTGAGTTTGAGTGGAGGATGTTGGGAATCTTTCTTGTTGAGGAATGGCTTTACCATTCCTGAATCTGGTCAAGTGGACAAAACCGTGGTCACCGAAACCCTTGTCGGGCCTGTCGTGCCCCCTCCTAAACAATCACCCTCTATTGAACCCTCGACCTACCTGAATGATAACCTACCTAACACCCTTCTTGAATCATGTTTAAAAGACACTGCTAATCCATTTAAGAGGCCTGCAAGAAAAAAGGGCAAGGGTGATACTGATGTCAATAGCAAGGGTAAGAAGGCTGCGCACTGGGTATCAAGGTGTGCTCGCAAAAACCCAAACAAAACACCGATCAGAAACCATTTGTATTGAGTGAAGATTCGGATTCTGAGATTGAGCGATTTTTAACCAAGGAGTACCCATACTCTCACGGCCTCTGTTATGTTGAACCCTATGACTACATATCGAATCTCCCGTCATGCCTTAAAGATGACCCCAACTTCCTCGGGATCAAGTTTGACAACGGAACCCCTGGTAATTTAAAAGATTCCTCACCTGTAATGACTCAGCCTAATCAACCACAGTGCACTGAATGCAACTCTTGGCTCGAACGATACTATATAGATGTCCCTCTTTTGCAATCCTGAATCAAGTCCTTGGAGGACTGGGTGACTGTGTTAACCAAGGAAAATGACAGATTACAAGCTAATGACAAGAGGAAAAAGACCACAGGCTCTGTCATGTTAAAAAATGTAGAAGCAGCCACTGCCATTGTTAATTCAAAAATAGCCTGACCGAATCGTATCTCTAAAGCCAAGGTATGATATTTCAACGATGATTTTAGAACGATTCTGTTTGTTTTGAATTAGCATAAATGATTCTGTTTGTTTTGAATTAGCATAAACAATTTTGTTTTCTTTGAATTCGTAATAAAATATTTGTTTGATAGATCGCATACATTTCTATTACCATTGGATTGATTCAATATGATTTTGTTTGTCAATATGACCAGCTACAGAATCGTGAGATTCTGTAGCTAGTCATAAAATTTGAATTTCTGTTGATTTTACAATTAAACACAATCTAAAATCTTTTATTTGTGTGCATCTACAGGTACACACAAATTTCAATAGGAATTGGATCGATTATGGCATTTTGGAACATGCTTTTTGTTACACAGTTTTGGGATTAGGTTGTTAGTCTTATGCAGAAATAGGAATCTGGGAGATTGTTCCCATATTTTGTGCAAACAATTTTGATAATTTCCACACAAGGAAGGTTTGATCTTGTGGCCTTTATATACTTGTTATTTTTTGTAAAAAATCCATCACAGTTGGGAGAACAGAGACTATGGACTGATGATGATATAGATTCGAATAAAAGTGGATTTGTTGTACGACTTTAGCTTCAATTTATCTTACTTTTGTTCAAGTTTTTGTGCATTTTAATTTGTAATCAAATTATTGACTACTTTAGATATCAAGATTTGTCATAGGTTGATGCGATATGAGTTAAAGTATTTTCCATATTTGATGTATCACATTTTCCTTACACCAATTACCCTGTTTTAATTTAATGAACAGAAGGTTAACCTTCTTTGTTGAATGAGCAGTTATGTACAAATCTTTGCAGAAGGATTTATCTTGATGTGATTATTTGTAAAATATAAAATTGTTGTTGTTATATGTCTTGTTTGTTCTGTCATTCATATTCAAGAGTGTCGTTGCTTCCTGTTTACGAGAAGCTTTTTGGGAAAATATGGTGCGGGGTTCCCCCATCAAACAGCTAAATCGAATACTATGCACAGGACAAATAGGAAGTGCTACTACAGGTCAGTCTATTAGTGTTATTCAATTAGTTTAGTTAATATATAAATTTCTTGTAATTTGAACACGTCTCACTGTTCATCTCTATAGTTCAGATTTACAGTTAGGATTGTTATTTTATTGCTTAGTTTAGATAGTTGTCATTTTATTTCTTTTCATAAAAGTTATAAAAATAAAAAAATAATAGCTTCGCTGTCGTAAGACAATTCATATATGATTTTGCAGGTTTCGATCAAAATTTGTATTTTGTAAATACTGTATATATAATTGAGATTTAATTCTATTGATAACTAGACATTTAATAAGTAGAATTATTGTTTTATAATATTAGTTAGTAAACTGTATATATATTTTAGATTTGTATATAGTTTGCAGTAGTTGTTTTTCACTTAGATTAGTTTCTTTAACTCAGTTTTTTCACTTTCCTAGGACTTAGATCGGCTAATGGAGACGCTAAACCCATCGGAGTGGATTAATCCAAACGTATTGGGTTATTTAGACAACCCCAGACTGGATCCACCTCTCCAGTTGACGAGCGATCAATTTTTCCAGTCAACAAATGGCGCTAAAAGGAGGGCCTGAAAATTATTAATGGCACGAGGCGGTCGTAAGACTCCTCCACCACCCAACCACTCACCTATAGTGAAAATATGTCATTCAAACGACAATATCATCCCTCAAACAACAACCACATCAAATGACAATCTACGGATCATAGTTGAACCAGTAACCCCAAATCCTATAGGTGGTGACGTACAAGAGATTGTCCGTCAATCTCTCTTAAGAACACATAGTTCCCTCGCCCATTTAAAGAAACCAAATCAACGTTTGGACCAACCATTAGATTTATCTGATATCAGAGAAGAAATTGGAGGCACTAACCTCACTTTAAACCCTACAGATCCAATCCTCACTCCTGTTGTAGGAGGATCTGGAATACACCCCTCACCACCTCCATCATCCCCTTCTTCTTCTGGAGAAGACTCTTCTGATGAAGGCAGTTCCACTTCCCAGCCTTCCATGCCATCCACACTAATGGCCAACCAGAAAAATCCTGCCAGATCTTGGCTCGACCAAGATGTTGTAGCCATACCCGGGCCTCAGCATACCTTGCCCAAACATCCAGAGAAGTGGCTCCCCAAGTTTGACCCTGAATCTAAACAAATCGCCGAAGATCACATTAAATTTTTTATGTTAGCCATTAGACTCCGTAATTTCGAGAACGAAGACGTAGTCTATAGTTTTTTCCCCTATAGTTTCAAGGGCCATGCCTCTACCTGGTACTTTTCCTAGTAGCCCCATACGATCATGTCATGGGAGAAGTTCGAATCTTGCTTTCTTGAAAATTTTGGAGATGATAATTCCCCAGAAGTTCTAGTCATGGAGCTTTCTAGTTTAAGAATTAATCCCAAAGAGAAAATCAAAGACTTCAACCAAAGATTCTTAACACTAAAGAACCGAATCCCTACAGATTCGATGCCTGCTAAAAATATTATCATAGCATACTATACCAAAGCCTTACATCAAAGTATAGCCATTTGGGTAAAGCAATCTAAGAAAGCCATGTTGTTAGAGGCCTTCGAAGAGGCCAGTCAAATTGAGAAAGATATCCTTAGTTTAAAAGACACTACTTGAAATGAAACATAGACTAGTTCATCTTCCAAAAGGAAAATCGAAATCCTCCCTAGACATGCTCAAAATAAAACACAACCTGAAAGCTCAGATATAGAAAACTTAACAAAAGTCGTTCAAAAACTCTCAAATCAAGTTATAGATTTGAAAAGGATGGCCAAAGAATCTTCTTCGAGAAAAGGGCCTTGTAAACCCCCATTTAGGAAGCCTTTTCCCACCAACCAACCTAATTCAAATACCGAGGGCCTAAATCTAGAAAGCCTGCAATTTGCCATTCAAACAATTCTAGAAGCCAAAGATAACTTGATGCCCCCTGCCATCCCTAAGGAAGTAGTTGAACAAGAGATAGTTGAAGAAGATGAATCTTCTCCAAACATTTTTGGACACTTCTCGGATAGCATTTTTCAAGCTAATTTCGAGACAGTACATCCCTACAATACTAGGAGCAAGACAACAAACAAACCTTCTTATGAAAACACTACGACTTTGCCCCCAAAACAGTCTAAACCAGCTGAGACCAAACAGATTCATGCAAACCCAAACTTAGATAATGATTTAGTTGAAGATCTAAAAAAGTTAAGGGCTAACATTTCTATTTATGAATTATTAAAATTTTCGTTTCTTCTACAAAAGATGTTACATAATATCGCAGAGAATAGCAAAAATGGTAATCCAAGCAGTAACAAAGTTGTTTAGAAAAATCCAAAAGTTCCTCAGAAGGATTCCACTAAGAAAAATTATGATTCTCAGGAGAAGGGAGGCCTTCCTGTAAATAATGTAACAAATGTAGATAAAATAGCTTTAGAGGCTGCGAGTAAAAAGCCACAAGCTTCCACCATTAGTACTCGCAGAAATGTACCTCCATTTTTGTTAACTTTCGAAATATTTAATAGGAAAGTGCACAACTGTATGGTAGATTCAGGAGCATCATCCAATGTAATTCCATGGTCTGTGTGTCAGAAGATTAATGTTGAATTTGAACCATCCACCTTAAAGATCATCCAACTTGATAGAACTAGTGTTAAAGTTATAGGCAAATTAAGGAATGTGCTTCTAAGATTATCGTCTAACCCCAAAGTTCATCAAGTGATTGATATTATTGTTGTGGATATTCCAGAAGTTTATGGTTTGTTTTTAAGAAGAGACTGCTCAGAGTAGCTACATGACTATTTCGTGACAGATTGGTCTCACCTGTGGCTGCCCAAGAACGACAAGCCCAACAAAATCAAGGTAACTAGTGAATGCTACCTAAAGCTCACAGTCACAGATCTAAATGATCCCAATGAACCATTTACACCTTCTGTCGATTCACCCGAAATACAAGGGATGGATACCTTTTTCAGTAATTTCATGGCNTAAATAATGTAACAAATGTAGATAAATTAGCTTTAGAGGCTGCGAGTAAAAAGCCACAAGCTTCCACCATTAGTACTCGCAGAAATGTACCTCCATTTTTGTTAACTTTCGAAATATTTAATAGGAAAGTGCACAACTATATGGTAGATTTAGGAGCATCATCCAATGTAATTCCATGGTCTGTGTGTCAGAAGATTAATGTTGAAGTTGAACCATCCACCTTAAAGATCATCCAACTTGATAGAACTAGTGTTAAAGTTATAGGCAAATTAAGGAATGTGCTTCTAAGATTATCGTCTAACCCCAAAGTTCATCAAGTGATTGATATTATTGTTGTGGATATTCCAGAAGTTTATGGTTTGTTTTTAAGAAGAGACTGCTCAGAGTAGCTACATGACTATTTCGTGACAGATTGGTCTCACCTGTGGCTGCCCAAGAACGACAAGCCCAACAAAATCAAGGTAACTAGTGAATGCTACCTAAAGCTCACAGTCACAGATCTAAATGATCCCAATGAACCATTTACACCTTCTGTCGATTCACCCGAAATACAAGGGATGGATACCTTTTTCAGTAATTTCATGGCCGAGACTTTAGCTATCACTAACCCGGAGCAACAATTCGAGATTGTAGCAGATATGCAGCCAGTAGTTTCTACACAATGGTCTCATGCACCCGATAAAAATCAAATATGGTCTCTTTACTTCGACGGGTCAAAATCCAAGGAAGGAGCTGGTGCAGGCTACGTCATTATTGATGCAGCAGGTAACAAAACTCTGATTGCATGTAGGTTAGAGTTTGAATGTACAAACAACACAACAAAATATGAGGCTTTATTGCAAGGCCTCAAAAAAGAATTAGATATGAACATTCAAAATTTGACTGTGGTTAGACAGGTAAGACAGGTAAGAGATTCTATCCACTGTCTGTCTCCACATCTTAAAATCTACCAATCTGAGGTATGGAATTTAATGAATAAGTTTTCTGCTTTCAACATAAATTCTATTCCTAGATTGAATAATTCGAAAGCTGATTTATTAGCTAACATAGCTTCCAAACTCTTTCCTACAAAAGGATTTTCCCCGAATGCATTCTCCGTTGAACTGTTGTTCAGGCCATCCGTTCCCGACAACATTACGAATTGGAGAGTCTTTGACAATGATCAACAAATTATTAGTTTCCTGCATATGGAAGAAACTTTCCAAGGCATGGTGATNTTGAACCATCCACCTTAAAGATCATCCAACTTGATAGAACTAGTGTTAAAGTTATAGGCAAATTAAGGAATGTGCTTCTAAGATTATCGTCTAACCCCAAAGTTCATCAAGTGATTGATATTATTGTTGTGGATATTCCAGAAGTTTATGGTTTGTTTTTAAGAAGAGACTGCTCAGAGTAGCTACATGACTATTTCGTGACAGATTGGTCTCACCTGTGGCTGCCCAAGAACGACAAGCCCAACAAAATCAAGGTAACTAGTGAATGCTACCTAAAGCTCACAGTCACAGATCTAAATGATCCCAATGAACCATTTACACCTTCTGTCGATTCACCCGAAATACAAGGGATGGATACCTTTTTCAGTAATTTCATGGCTGAGACTTTAGCTATCACTAACCCGGAGCAACAATCCGAGATTGTAGCAGATATGCAGCCAGTAGTTTCTACACAATGGTCTCATGCACCCGATAAAAATAAAATATGGTCTCTTTACTTCGACGGGTCAAAATCCAAGGAAGGAGCTGGTGCGGGCTACGTCATTATTGATGCAGCAGGTAACAAAACTCTGATTGCATGTAGGTTAGAGTTTGAATGTACAAACAACACAGCAAAATATGAGGCTTTATTGCAAGGCCTCAAAAAAGAATTAGATATGAACATTCAAAATTTGACTGTGGTTAGACAGGTAAGACAGGTAAGAGATTCTATCCACTGTCTATCTCCGCATCTTAAAATCTACCAATCTGAGGTATGGAATTTAATGAATAAGTTTTCTGCTTTCAACATAAATTCTATTCCTAGATTGAATAATTCGAAAGCTGATTTATTAGCTAACATAGCTTCCAAACTCTTTCCTACAAAAGGATTTTCCCCGAATGCATTCTCCGTTGAACTGTTGTTCAGGCCATCCGTTCCCGACAACATTACGAATTGGAGAGTCTTTGACAATGATCAACAAATTATTAGTTTCCTGCATATGGAAGAAACTTTCCAAGGCATGGTGATTGATGAATGCACTCACGACGACAATCTGCGTGATTTCACGGTAATACCAGATCCAAGATCTCCTGAATCTTCATCGGACATGGTAAATTCTATCCCTAAATATGTAGTTAGATTAGAAAAATTTTATGATCTTCAAGACAAATTCAAAAAATCGCTCAACTGTAAAACAAATAGTTCCTCGTTATCGCATGAAAAAGTAAACCTGGGAACTAATGATAATCCACAGTGCATTAATTTAGGAGTGGGGTGTTCTGAACAATAGAAAGTTGCGTTTATTAAATTGTTTAAATAATTCAAAGATGTTTTTTCATGGACGTATGATGACCTTAAAACTTTTGATCCTAACATCATACAACACGTCATTCTTGTTGGAGTCGCCCCTGTTTTTCTAAGCCCTTCACAAATATCTTTCTTAATGCTTGAAATCTCTAAGCGGTTTTCATTTTTCCCTCTGAGATATCGATGACCTCTGAAACTTGATCACGAGAGCAGTGATGATTATTCCACTCTCGAAACAAGTCCTACTTGTCGTAAACTGTTTCCTCTTTCGCTCTACTTCAAGATCTTGTAGATCGGATACTATAACTCATGCAGTTCACAAGTCCCGAGTCACAAAACAATGAAGTCATTTTAGGTCTTCACTCAAAACACTAATGAGGGTAAAGTTTTCCCCAACTCATGATTAAACGTCGTCAGGGTTTCATGCTTTGGCGATCGCCAAACCCAAAAATTTATTTTCATAACCCCGATAGCCGAGAACACGAGTTCCTTATCCGAGTAACTCATGTCAAGGTTAAGGGTAAAAGCTAAACTGTGGTAAAAGATTCTCTCGACATTTCGCCACTCGACGTTGTCCTTTTTGAAATCTTGATCGTCTAAACCCCGAATCACAAAGTCACGATGCAGTTATGAAGTGATTAATTAATTACTTAATCCAATATTATCTTCCCTTTTAATTAAGTCATGTTATCGTGATCTCGTTGTTTCGCAGCTCGGCATGTAAATCTCCCAGAAACTTATCTTCGAAGCCCCGAGTTGCGATATGGTGAATATAATAGTTATAAAATTAATCAAGCCCCAGATCGTGATTACCTTTAATTAACCAAAATCGATCTTCACAGTCTCGGGTGTTAGAGACTCAAAATGTTAAAGGAAAATCCCCGATATAGCGAGTACCGAAACACTGTTAACAGCGGTAAAACCGAATTAATTAAGCTAAATAAATGAATATCCCACGCTTTGATGTTCACACGATTTACGAGGTAGCCTTTTCCTCCATGCGCCAACTGAGAGTTTAAAACCGCCAAAATTTATGACATTGATGAGGAAATAGGGTAAATCGATGTATAAGATCGGATTTTTTATGGCAGAATTTATTTCCAAATGTGATTTGATAGACTTGTTCTGAAAGGTACCGAGATTTTTTTGGGTATATATCAGAGTTTTATTTCATTATAACAAATGCATTTTCATAGCACGCTGAGCTCACCACCTCTGAGCAAACTGACTTCTGTATGTATACGCAGTTCTATCGCAGAAGAGATAAAACGCAAGCTTCAGCCATGGCTCCACGAAAAGCAGCAAAAGCGAATGTTGAAGTTTTAGGACAAGGCTCAGACAATGTCTCTGATACTTCACCCTGAAGTATCAACTTGGTCTCGAATTGGTCATATGTTTTAGATATTCTGCAAGCAGAATTGGTGGATTATTCAGACGACTCCGACGACAACGAAAGAGATGATTTAACCACCAAGTACAAAATAGTCGTGCAATCCAGAATGCACAGAGTATCATCCAGACCGCGGTTGCTTCCATATTATGATATGGTCCGATGGGCATTGGACCATGTGGACATACTGACCAAGACTATCATGAACAAGAAAAGAGTCACCATCGAGACTTTCAGGCCAGAGCATCTGCAAACCATGTACAAGCTGCTCGCGACGTCCGACCACACATATGGCGCTGAGTTCTTGGAAGAATTCAAGGAGAAGGAATGTGAATAGTATGATAAAACCATGTCCAGTTTGATAAAAGATTAGGTTTCAAACACCGTGAAGTTTAGGGATGATACCCACAACATATATTCAATCGCTTCATGAGAACCGCAGTACAAATATGTGGCCATGATGACATGCCGGTTATATGGGAAAGAGGAAACATCACATTTTTTCCTTGCATGGGTGCCTCTAATGTTTCAGGTCACCGAAGGATGTTCTTTTAACTAGGAAAAGATGCTTTCGGATAGCTTGACCAATTGGGTCACAGAGTATCAGGAGCAAAAGTAGAATGGGAAGGCATCGTCATTATTCATGTCCGCATACATTATGGACACGATTTGTTCTATGACACCATTTCCATTGATGAACTGGAGTTGGACTTCGGCCAAAGATGAACCCATACATGTATATCACGCAAAATTATGGGAAAACAAAGAAGAAAATTTTGCGTATGAAATTTTTAGCTGGGTGATGGTGCCCCTGAACGTCACCATTTTTNTGTAGTTAGATTAGAAAAATTTTATGATCTTCAAGACAAATTCAAAAAATCGCTCAACTGTAAAACAAATAGTTCCTCGTTATCGCATGAAAAAGTAAACCTGGGAACTAATGATAATCCACAGTGCATTAATTTAGGAGTGGGGTGTTCTGAACAATAGAAAGTTGCGTTTATTAAATTGTTTAAATAATTCAAAGATGTTTTTTCATGGACGTATGATGACCTTAAAACTTTTGATCCTAACATCATACAACACGTCATTCTTGTTGGAGTCGCCCCTGTTTTTCTAAGCCCTTCACAAATATCTTTCTTAATGCTTGAAATCTCTAAGCGGTTTTCATTTTTCCCTCTGAGATATCGATGACCTCTGAAACTTGATCACGAGAGCAGTGATGATTATTCCACTCTCGAAACAAGTCCTACTTGTCGTAAACTGTTTCCTCTTTCGCTCTACTTCAAGATCTTGTAGATCGGATACTATAACTCATGCAGTTCACAAGTCCCGAGTCACAAAACAATGAAGTCATTTTAGGTCTTCACTCAAAACACTAATGAGGGTAAAGTTTTCCCCAACTCATGATTAAACGTCGTCAGGGTTTCATGCTTTGGCGATCGCCAAACCCAAAAATTTATTTTCATAACCCCGATAGCCGAGAACACGAGTTCCTTATCCGAGTAACTCATGTCAAGGTTAAGGGTAAAAGCTAAACTGTGGTAAAAGATTCTCTCGACATTTCGCCACTCGACGTTGTCCTTTTTGAAATCTTGATCGTCTAAACCCCGAATCACAAAGTCACGATGCAGTTATGAAGTGATTAATTAATTACTTAATCCAATATTATCTTCCCTTTTAATTAAGTCATGTTATCGTGATCTCGTTGTTTCGCAGCTCGGCATGTAAATCTCCCAGAAACTTATCTTCGAAGCCCCGAGTTGCGATATGGTGAATATAATAGTTATAAAATTAATCAAGCCCCAGATCGTGATTACCTTTAATTAACCAAAATTGATCTTCACAGTCTCGGGTGTTAGAGACTCAAAATGTTAAAGGAAAATCCCCGATATAGCGAGTACCGAAACACTGTTAACAGCGGTAAAACCTAATTAATTAAGCTAAATAAATGAATATCCCATGCTTTGATGTTCACACAATTTACGAGGTAGCCTTTTCCTCCATGCGCCAACTGAGAGTTTAAAACCGCCAAAATTTATGACATTGATGAGGAAATAGGGTAAATCGATGTATAAGATCGGATTTTTTATGGTAGAATTTATTTCCAAATGTGATTTGATAGACTTGTTCTGAAAGGTATCGAGATTTTTTTGGGTATATATCAGAGTTGTATTTCATTATAACAAATTCATTTTCATAGCACGCTGATCTCACCACCTCTGAGCAAACTGACTTCTGTATGTATACGCAGTTCTATCGCAGAAGAGCTAAAATGCAAGCTTCAGCCGTGGCTCCACGAAAAGCAGCAAAAGCGAATGTTGAAGTTTCAAGACAAGGCTCAGACAATGTCTCTGATACTTCGCCCCGAAGTATCAACTTGGTCTCGAATTGGTCATATGTTTTAGATATTCTGCAAGCAGAATTGGTGGATTATTCAGACGACTCCGACGACAACGAAAGAGATGATTTAACCACCAAGTACAAAATAGTCGTGCAATCCAGAATGCACAGAGTATCATCCAGACCGCGGTTGCTTCCATATTATGATATGGTCCGATGGGCATTGGACCATGTGGACATACTGACCAAGACTATCATGAACAAGAAAAGAGTCACCATCGAGACTTTCAGGCCAGAGCATCTGCAAACCATGTACAAGCTGCTCGCGACGTCCGACCACACATATGGCGCTGAGTTCTTGGAAGAATTCAAGGAGAAGGAATGTGAATAGTATGATAAAACCATGTCCAGTTTGATAAAAGATTAGGTTTCAAACACCGTGAAGTTTAGGGATGATACCCACAACATATATTCAATCGCTTCATGAGAACCGCAGTACAAATATGTGGCCATGATGACATGCCGGTTATATGGGAAAGAGGAAACATCACATTTTTTCCTTGCATGGGTGCCTCTAATGTTTCAGGTCACCGAAGGATGTTCTTTTAACTAGGAAAAGATGCTTTCGGATAGCTTGACCAATTGGGTCACAGAGTATCAGGAGCAAAAGTAGAATGGGAAGGCATCGTCATTATTCATGTCCGCATACATTATGGACACGATTTGTTCTATGACACCATTTCCATTGATGAACTGGAGTTGGACTTCGGCCAAAGATGAACCCATACATGTATATCACGCAAAATTATGGGAAAACAAAGAAGAAAATTTTGCGTATGAAATTTTTAGCTGGGTGATGGTGCCCCTGAACGTCACCATTTTTKGTCACCGGCCACCCCAGATCTYGGATAGCATAGTAACAAATCTGAGCAGCATCGCGGACTGGTATGTAGAAGCTGAATTTTCCTACTTCAGAGTCTTCAGGGCTTCTATTCYCGCACACACACTGTCATTGTTCATTCTCGACAAGCTGGCTTGTCGCGAGGTTGCCCGACAAATGGTAATTGGTGGTGTGAGAAAATAGCTTAAAGGGTACTCGAAAAAGGTATGGCCGACGTTTCCTATTCGTTTGAATTCTTATTCTTTATTAGATTTCAGGCATGCCAAAGCCGAGGGGGTATCCATGGAAGACCTAAATTTGGTCTCCATCGAATACAAGAAGTATGATCCACAGAGGGTTGTGAGAAATCATTTGGATAATTACGGGCTCAAGAGATTTGAGCATGAGAATTCACCCTCGAATGACATTTTTTGAGGAGCGAGGTTCTATAAAGAAATTCTAGCCCGTATTCAATCCTTGGCACCCGAGGATAGAGCCGAGGTATTGAAATTCCAGGAACATCGACGTAGCTGTCTCCCGCTGTGTTGCGAGGTGAGGGTCCAGGTAGTTTGAAGAAAAAACAGAAGGATGCCGAAGGTTCTAAAGATGAAACTCCCGACCAAATAAAACACCAGGATGAGGGGGAACAAATGAAGAATCTGAAAGCAGAGAAAAAGACTCCAGACTCGCCAAAGAAACAAAATTCGGAGACAAAGAGAAAGACTCCAGAACTGCCGAAGAAACAGAATCCGGAGATAGAGATAAAGACTCCAGAACAACCGAAGAAGCAGAGTCCGATCAACACTCCAGGAAAGTCTACAAAGCAGATCGGAGAACCCATCACATCGGTTACCCCCTTGCATTCGATGCAGGGAAATATTGATGCAGGATGGATTTTCAATGAAGATCTGAGGCCCATAAGAGTAGAAGAACTCCCTCCGAATGATTTTTTCTTCGATAAAAAGAGAAAAGAAGTAGTGAAAATGGAATTCTATCAAGAAGGAGAGTCGACTGTAAAGAAATATAAAGTCATAACGGATGGAAAAGACAAGAAAAATGAGCAATTCTCCACTAAGATAGCAGGGACACTAGGAGCCTATGCCTCGGCGAATCAATTTTCAGTTGGGCTCCTAAAAAACCAATTTAAAAGAAAAAATCGCCTAATTAGGACCCTTGAAGCCAGACTGGCCACAACAACAGAGAATGCTAAAGATCGGGCGAGCGTGGGAATAGAGCAGGCCAGATTGGCCGATAAAAATGAAATAGAGATCCTCAAAACTAAGCTTGAGCAAGCACAGCTGGTGGTTCGAGATGGTCGGATGCAAGCAAGCCAACAAAGGGAGTTGATCGAACAGCTACGAGCCAGGGTGGAGATCGCTGAGAGCAGAATGATAAATATCGGGATGTCCAAATCCCAGGCGATCGAGATTCGGAGTAGAGTCTCTGTGGCGCAGTGAAATTTGCTCGCCAAGGTAGAAGCAATCCGGAACAACTGTCTGTTGGTAAATCATGTTTTCAAGAACTTATCAGCCAGATAAAGGGATGTCGGAGTGGCTCGGGTCGCCTTCCAGGAGGCGGTGATAGCCACGAACAACATGGTTTCGACAGGTACTCCCAGGCTCACCATTTTAGAGCAAACCAGAGGAAACATTCTGTTAAAGGAATGGGAGAATAACATCGCCGAAGGAAAGCAACAAGCCCAAAAGATAACCAACTCCTTGGAGGAAGCCTTTAATTCTATAGAGGAGGAGCTGTTGGGCATTGATAGTGGGTGTGATGCCAAGACGTTAATGCAAATGAATGTGGAAAAGATCTCACTTGATCTGAAGTATAAAGAAGAAAGAGATTTGTCCAATATCTCTCAGACGACTATGGTGGACATAGTCCAAGTGGATGAATGCATGATCAAACCCAGTGCACAATTATGCACCATCGACATCATCGATGGACAGATGGAGGACAGGCTGCAACAGTTAGCCCGAGAATGTTACTTCTTCGAAGCCAGCTGCCAAGAAGAACCATCACGGCTAATATCTCAGCTGGTGGAAAGATGTATCTCTTGTATCGAGCTCGCGCAACAACATACATATTGCACCAAGTGAGGACAGAGTAGGAGAAATGGAGCGATTGCACTCCTCCTTGTCATAACCGAAATTTTGTGACTGTTGAGATTCTACCTTATTTGTAAAATTGTATAAATATATCATAGAAAGAAATAAATGGGGCTGGACCTTTTTGTGTCGTTTTTAACAGAGTTTTTTACATTTGAGAGTTAATACAAGCAAATCTAAAGATTCTCAATTCCATCATGACTGTGTTACAAGTTTGCTTCCTTGTATCTTATGTTTCATTTCATTTCATATTCTTAATTGATGTGCTTCGTTATAATTTAGTACGACCACTACTATAATGAATGAATTTTGGTTTTCTGCATTTGTTTACTATTTTTCCTCTATACCAGCTATCAGTGGGTGTAAGACCAGTCTGCATTTTCAGGATTCTACACATATTCTCTGTTACATTAGTTAATTCCTTACATTCTTTCCTCTCTTGTNGAAGTATCAACTTGGTCTCGAATTGGTCATATGTTTTAGATATTCTGCAAGCAGAATTGGTGGATTATTCAGACGACTCCGACGACAACGAAAGAGATGATTTAACCACCAAGTACAAAATAGTCGTGCAATCCAGAATGCACAGAGTATCATCCAGACCGCGGTTGCTTCCATATTATGATATGGTCCGATGGGCATTGGACCATGTGGACATACTGACCAAGACTATCATGAACAAGAAAAGAGTCACCATCGAGACTTTCAGGCCAGAGCATCTGCAAACCATGTACAAGCTGCTCGCGACGTCCGACCACACATATGGCGCTGAGTTCTTGGAAGAATTCAAGGAGAAGGAATGTGAATAGTATGATAAAACCATGTCCAGTTTGATAAAAGATTAGGTTTCAAACACCGTGAAGTTTAGGGATGATACCCACAACATATATTCAATCGCTTCATGAGAACCGCAGTACAAATATGTGGCCATGATGACATGCCGGTTATATGGGAAAGAGGAAACATCACATTTTTTCCTTGCATGGGTGCCTCTAATGTTTCAGGTCACCGAAGGATGTTCTTTTAACTAGGAAAAGATGCTTTCGGATAGCTTGACCAATTGGGTCACAGAGTATCAGGAGCAAAAGTAGAATGGGAAGGCATCGTCATTATTCATGTCCGCATACATTATGGACACGATTTGTTCTATGACACCATTTCCATTGATGAACTGGAGTTGGACTTCGGCCAAAGATGAACCCATACATGTATATCACGCAAAATTATGGGAAAACAAAGAAGAAAATTTTGCGTATGAAATTTTTAGCTGGGTGATGGTGCCCCTGAACGTCACCATTTTTTGTCACCGGCCACCCCAGATCTCGGATAGCATAGTAACAAATCTGAGCAGCATCGCGGACTGGTATGTAGAAGCTGAATTTTCCTACTTCAGAGTCTTCAGGGCTTCTATTCTCGCACACACACTGTCATTGTTCATTCTCGACAAGCTGGCTTGTCGCGAGGTTGCCCGACAAATGGTAATTGGTGGTGTGAGAAAATAGCTTAAAGGGTACTCGAAAAAGGTATGGCCGACGTTTCCTATTCGTTTGAATTCTTATTCTTTATTAGATTTCAGGCATGCCAAAGCCGAGGGGGTATCCATGGAAGACCTAAATTTGGTCTCCATCGAATACAAGAAGTATGATCCACAGAGGGTTGTGAGAAATCATTTGGATAATTACGGGCTCAAGAGATTTGAGCATGAGAATTCACCCTCGAATGACATTTTTCGAGGAGCGAGGTCCTATAAAGAAATTCTAGCCCGTATTCAATCCTTGGCACCCGAGGATAGAGCCAAGGTATTGAAATTCCAGGAACATCGACGTAGTTGTCTCCCGCTGTGTTGCGAGGTGAGGGTCCAGGTAGTTTGAAGAAAAAACAGAAGGATGCCGAAGGTTCTAAAGATGCAACTCCCAACCAAATAAAACACCAGGATGAGGGGGAACAAATGAAGAATCTGAAAGAAGAGAAAAAGACTCCAGACTCGCCAAAGAAACAAAATTCAGAGACAAAGAGAAAGACTCCAGAACTGCCGAAGAAACAGAATCCGGAGATAGAGATAAAGACTCCAGAACAACCGAAGAAGCAGAGTCCGATCGACACTCCAGGAAAGTCTACAAAGCAGATCGGAGAACCCATCACATCGGTTACCCCCTTGCATTCGACGCAGGGAAATATTGATGCAGGATGGATTTTCAATGAAGATCTGAGGCCCATAAGAGTATAAGAACTCCCTCCGAATGATTTTTTCTTCGATAAAAAGAGAAAAGAAGTAGTGAAAAGGGAATTCTATCAATAAGGAGAGTCGACTGTAAAGAAATATAAAGTCATAACGGATGGAAAAGAAAAGAAAAATGAGCAATTCTCCACTGAGATAGCAAGGACACTAGGAGCCTATGCCTCGGTGAATCAATTTTCAGTTGGGCTCCTAAAAAACCAATTTAAAAGAAAAAATCGCCTAATTAGGACCCTTGAAGCCAGACTGGCCACAACAACAGAGAATGCTAAAGATCAGGCGAGCGTGGGAATAGAGCAGGCCAGATTGGCCGATAAAAATGAAATAGAGATCCTCAAAACTAAGCTTGAGCAAGCACAGCTGGTGGTTCGGGATGGTCGGATGCAAGCAAGCCAACAAAGGGAGTTGATCGAACAGCTACGAGCCAGGGTGGAGATCCCTGAGAGCAGAATGATAAACATCAGGATGTCCAAATCCCAGGCGATCGAGATTCGGAGCAGAGTCTCTGTGGCGCAGTGAAATTTTCTCGCCAAGGTAGAAGCAATCCGGAACAACTGTCTGTTGGTAAATCAGGTTTTCAAGAACTTATCAGCCAGATAAAGGGATGTCGGAGTGGCTCGGGTCGCCTTCCAGGAGGCGGTGATAGCCACAAACAACATGGTTTTGACAGGTACTCCCAGGCTGACCATTTTAGAGCAAACCAAAGGAAACATTCTGTTAAAGGAATGGGAGAATAACATCGCCAAAGGCAAGCAACAAGCCCAAAAGATAACCAACTCCTTGGAGGAAGCCTTTAATTCTATAGACGACGAGTTGTTGGGCATTGATAGTGGGTGTGATGCCAAGACGTTAATGCAAATGAATGTGGAAAAGATCTCGCTTGATCTGAAGTATAAAGAAGAAAGAGATTTGTCCAATATCTCTCAGACGACTATGGTGGACATAGTCCAAGTGGATGAATGCATGATCAAACCCAGTGCGCAATTATGCACCATCGACATCATCGATGGACAGATGGAGGACAGGCTGCAGCAGTTAGCCCGAGAATGTTACTTCTTCGAAGCCAGCTACCAAGCTGAACCATCGCGGCTAATATCTCAGCTGGTGGAAAGATGTATCTCTTGTATCGAGCTCGCGCAACAACAGACATATTGCACCAAGTGAGGACAGAGTAGGAGAAATGGAGCGATTGCACTCCTCCTTGTCATAACCGAAATTTTGTGACTGTTGAGATTCTACCTTATTTGTAAAATTGTATAAATATATCATAGAAAGAAATAAATGGGGTTGGACCTTTTTGTGTCGTTTTTAACAGAGTTTTTTACATTTGAGAGTTAATACAAGCAAATCTAAAGATTCTCAATTCCATGATGACTGTGTTACAAGTTTGCTTCCTTGTATCTTATGTTTCATTTCATTTCATATTCTTAATTGATGTGCTTCGTTATAATTTAGTACGACCACTACTATAGTTAAAGAATTTTGGTTTTCTGCATTTGTTTACTATTTTTCCTCTATACCAGCTATCAGCGGGTGTAAGACCAGTCTGCATTTTCAGAATTCTACACATATTCTCTGTTACATCGGTTAATTCCTTACATTCTTTCCTCTCTTGTTTATGTGTGATACTCTCCCTTGATAGGATCCTTACATCATAGAAAGCCAAGTGTTTTTTCTCCCATCTCACACTTTTATTAAAATATAATACAGTTACGGGAACGAGCCTTTGATTTGCATCCATATTTTATTTCTAAAACCGTAAATTCTATTTTATACGACCAAATTGAGACAACACTTAATTCGTCTCTGAAGTTTTTTCCACATTTACTGTTCCTCCATGACTGTCCATGTACCAACACAACCTAACCTCGAACCTGGACTATTGAACCAAACACACATTGGCTTAAACCTCTTTGACACAATTCTTAAGACGACAACTAATCGGGTCTAACTTGAACAATCATAGGCAACAATTGAACAAGACATAACTATCTAGGAACAGTTGGAAGCCAGACAATGCCAACGAAGAAATATTCCTTAGTTTCCTTTGCCGAAGGTTGACATTTCTCCCTTCTCCACCTTTTACCCACTTTCGGATGCCTTGACACTGTACTTCTAAGCCTTAAGTACAGACTTAGGAACAACATATTTCTGGCGTCATTGTCAGGGACATGAAGTTACGAAATCTTTTTCCCTGGGAAAACAACATTTTTTTTTCGTTGAAAGTGTTACCCTTTGATAGTGAACAAAGAGTACACACCTTTTAAGGCTTTCTAAATATNGATTGATCCTAAGAGGATTGAAGCAATAGATACTATAAATATTCCCAGACATATAAAAGAGATTCAGTCTTTCTTAGGAAGAATAATTTTTTTACGAAGGTTTATCCCCAATTTCGCTGAGATTGTCAAATTGATCACAGGAATGTTGAAGAAGGACAACGGAGTAAATTGGACAACCAAGGCCAGAGCATCATTCGTGCACATTAAGAAAGTCATAAGCGAAGCACCTATGTTAGCAAGTTCAGATTATCTGAAATATTTTCTTATTTTCTCATTTTCCTCTGAACATACTATCGTCGCGGTGCTCCTACAGAAGAATGAAGAAGGATTCGAACAACCGATAGCGTTTTTTAGAAAAATCATTAGAGACGCAGAACTGAAGTATGACATAATAGAAAAACAAGTGTACGCAATGGTAAAATCATTAAAGGCATTTAGAACCTATGTACTACATTAAAAAATAGTCGTGTACGTGCCTACCAGTTCTGTGAAAGATATATTGGTACAGCCAGACACTAACGGAAAAAGAGGGTGATGGCTCACTAAAATCCAAGAATTCGATATGGAAGTTAAACTAACCAAATTGATAAAAGGGCAAGGCCTGGCCAAACTCTTAGATGAGTCAAATTTCAGAGCCCTTGATATCAATTTCCTGCAGGAAGGCGACGAAGACACAGACCTAAACGAGCTAGATGAAGAAACAAGTCCAACCCAGATTGAAGAAAAGTTCTTATCATCAAGCTGGTATAGAGACATAGTTTCATACCTGCTAACCATAAAATGCCCAAACGAACTATCACCATCTAAATGCAGAACTTTAAAACTCCATGCAGTCAAATATTGTATCGCCGAAATTCAGCTATATTGGAAAGATCCACTCGGTTTCCCGTTAGTCTGTTTAGTCGAATCGAAAACTCAGCGGGTTATAGATGAATTTCATGAGGGAGTCTGTGGGGGGAATCACGCGTGAGAGCTACAACCTACAATATATTGAGGGATGGATACTACTGGCTGAAAATATTTTCGGACGTCAATGCCAAAGTGCGTGCCTGCAACCCTTGTCAACTATTTGCAGGTAAACAGAAGCTCCCTACACTACCTCTAGTTCCAGTAAAAGCTAAAGCCCCATTTCAGCAATGGGGTCTAGAATTCATAGGCGATATTAATCCCCATTCCAGTGCTCAACATAAGTGGATATTAACAGCTACAGATTATTTTACTAAGTGGGTGGAAGCCATTCCA
>JZKD02S1785526.1:52324-68747 GCA_000966675.3 Picea glauca | reverse complement strand
ACTTGTAACACAGTCGTGACGAAATTGAGAATTTTCAGATCTGCTTGTATTAACTCTCAAATGTAAAAGAATCTGTTAAAAACGACACAAAAAGGTCCAGCCCCGTTTATTTATTTCTGTGATATATTTATACAATTTTACAAATAAGGTAGAATCTCAATAGTCACAAAATTTCGGTTATGACAAGGAGTGCAATCACTCCATTTCTCCTACCGTGTCCTCACTTGGTGCCAGATGTTTTTCGTTGCGCGATCTTGGTACAAGAGATACATCTTTCCACCGGCTGAGATATTAGCCATGATGGTTCTGCTTTGCAGCTGGCTTCGAAGAGGTAACGTTCTCGGGGTAACTGCTGTAGCCTGTCCTCCATCTATCCATCGATGATGTCGATGGTGCATAATTGCGCACTGGGTTTGATCATGCATTCATCCACTTGGACTATGTCCACCATAGTCCTCTGAGAGATATCGGCCAAATCTTTTTCTTCTTTATCCTTCAGATCAAGAGAGATATTTTCCACATTCCTTTGCATTAATGTCTTGGCATCACACCCGCTGTCAATGCCCAACAACTCGTCGTCTATAGAATTAAAGGCTTCCTCCAAGGAGTTGGTTATATTTTGGGCTTGCTACTTGCCTTCGACGATGTTATGCTCCCATTCCTTTAACAAAATGTTTCCTCTAGCTTGCTCTGAAATGGTGAGCCTGGGAGTACCTACCGAAACCATGTTGTTCGTGGCTATCATCGCCTCCTGGAAGGTGACCCGAGCCACTCCGGCATCCCTTTCTCTAGCCAATAAGTTCTCAGAAACCTGATTTACCAATAGACAGTTGTCTCAGATTGCTTCTACCTTGGCGAGCAAATTTCGTTGCACCGCAGAGACTCTGCTTCGAATCTCGATTGCCTGGGATTTGAACATCCCGATGTTTATCATTCTGCTCTCGGCGATATCCATCTTGGCCCGCAGTTGTTCGATCAACTCCCTTTGTTGGCTTGCTTACATCCGACCATCCCGGACCGCCAGCTGTGCTTGCTCAAGCTTAGTTTTGAGCATCTCTATTTCATTTTTATCGACCAATCTGGCCTGCTATATTCCCATGCTCGCCTGATCTTTAGCATTCTTTGTTGTTGTGGCCAGTCTGGCTTCAAGGGTCCTAATTAGGCGATTTTTTCTTTCAAGTTGGTTTTTTAGGAGCCCAACTGAAAATTGATTCATCGAGGCATAGGCTCCTAGTGTCCATGGTATCTCAGTGGTGGATTGCTCATTTTTCTTTTCTTTTCCATCCATTATGACTTTATATTTCTTTGTATTTGACTCTCCTTCTTGATAGAATTCCCTTTTCACTACTTCTTTTCTCTTTTTATCGAAGAAAAACTCGTTCGAAGGGATTTCTTCTACTCTTATGGGCCTCATCTCTTCGTTGAAAATCCATCCTGCATCGATATTTCTCTGCGTCGACTACAAGGGGGTAACCAATGTGATGGGTTCTTCGATATGCTTCATAGGCTTTCCTGGAGTGTCGACCAGACTCTTCTTCTTCGGTTGTTCTGGAGTCTTTATCTATATCTTCGGATTCTATTTCTTTGGCGGTTCTGGAGTATTTCTCTCTGTCTCCAGATTATGTTTCTTTGGCGGGTCTAGAGTCTTTTTCTCTTCTTCCGGATTCTTCGTTTGTTCCCCCTCGTCCTGGTGTTTTATTTGGTCGGGAGTTGCATCTTTAGAACCTTCAAAATCCTTCTGTTTTTTCTATGAACTACCTGGATCCTCACATCGCAACACAGTAGGGAGACAACTACGTCGATGTTCCTGGAATTTCAATACCTCAGCTCTATCCTCGGGTGCCAAGGATTGAATCCGGGCTAGAATTTCCTTATAGGACCTCACTCCTTGGAAAATGTCATCCGAGGGTGAATTCTCTTGCTCAAATCTCTTGAGCCCGCAATTAGCCAAATGATTGCTCACAACCCTCTATGGATCATGCTTCTTGTATTCGATGGAGACCAAATTTAGGTCTTCCAGGGCTGCCGCCTTGGCTTTGGCATGCCCAAAATCTAATAAAGAATAAGAATTCAAATGAACAGGAAACGTCGGCCATACCTTTTTCGAGTACCCTTTAAGCTCTTTTCTCACACCGCCAATTACTGTTTGTCAGGCAACCTCGCAACAAGCCAGCTTGTTGAGAATGAACAATGGTAGCGCGTGTGGGGGAACAGAAGCCCCAAAGATTCTAAAGTAGGAAAATTCAGCTTCTACATAGCAGTCCATGATGCTTCTTAGATTTTTTACTATGTTATCCGAGATCCGGGGTGGAGGGTGACCAAAAATGGTGACATGCAGGGACACCATCACCCAGTTAAAAATTTCATACGCAAAATATTTTGCTTTATTTGCCCATAATTTTGCGTGATATACATGTATGGGTTCATCTTCGGCCGGAGTCCAACTCCAGTTCATCAATGGAAATGGTGTCATAGAACAAATCGCGTCCATAATGTACGCGGACATGAAGAATGACGACGCCTTCCCATTCTCCTTCTACTCCTGATACTCTGTGAACCGATTGGTCAAGCTATCCGAAAGCATCTTTTCCTAGTTAAAAGAACAGCCTTCGGCGACCCAAAAAATTAGAGGCACCCACGCAAGGAAAAAATGCGATGTGTCCTCTTTCCCATATAACCGGCATGTCATCATGGCCACATATCTGTACTGCGGTTCTAACAAAGTGATTGAATATATGTCGTGGGTATGAGCCCTGAACTTCGCGGTGTTTGAAACCCAATCCTTTATCAAACTGGACATGGTTTTATCATACTATTCGCATTCCTTCTCCTTGAATTCTTCCAAGAACTCAACACCATATGTGTGGTCGGACGTCGCGGGTAGCTTATACATGGTTTGCAGATGCTCTAGCCTGGAAGTCTCGATGGTGACTCTTTTCTCGTTCATGATAGTCCTAGTCGATATGTCCACATGGTCCAATGCCCATCAGACCATATCGTAATATGGAAGAAACCGCGGTCTGGCTGCTACTTGGTGGTTAAATCATCTCTTTCGTTGTCGTCGGAGTCGTCTGAATAATCCACCAATTTTGCTTGCAGAATATCTGAAACATATGACCAATTCGAGACCGAGTTGATACTTCGGGGCAAAGTATCAGAGACATTGTCTGAGCCTTGTCCTGAAACCTCAACATTCACCTTTGCTGCTTTTCGCAGAGCCATGGCTGAAGCTTTCATTTTATCTCTTTTGTGATAGAACTACATATACATATAGAAGTCAATTTACTCAGAGGTGGTGATCTCAGCGTGCTATGAAAATGAATTTGTTTTAATGAAATACAACTCTGATATATACCCAAAAAAAACTCGGTACCTTTTAGAACAAGTCTGTCAAATCACATTTGGAAATAAATTTTATTATAAAAAATCCGATCTTATACATCGATTTACCCTATTTCCTCATCAATGTCATAAATTTTGGCGGTTTTAAACTCTCAGTTGGCGCATGGAGAAAAAGGATACCTCATAAATCGTGTGGACATCAAAGCGCAGGATATTCACTTATTTATCTTAATTAATTCGGTTTTACCGTTGTTAACAGTGTTTCGGTACTCACTCTATCGGGGATTTTCCTTTAACATTTTGAGTCTCTAATACCCGAGACTGCGAAGATCGATTTTGGTTAATTAAAGGTAATCGCGATATGGGGCTCAATTAATTTTATAATTATTATATTTGCCATATCGTGACTCGGGGCTTCGAAGATAAGTTTCTGGGAGATTTACATGCCAAGCTACGAAACCGCGAGATTGCGATAACATGACTTAATTAAAAGGGAAGATAATATTGGATTAAGTAATTAATTAATCACATCATAACTGCATCGTGACTTCATGAGTTGGGGTTTAGACGATCAAANACTTGTAACACAGTCGTGACGAAATTGAGAATTTTCAGATCTGCTTGTATTAACTCTCAAATGTAAAAGAATCTGTTAAAAACGACACAAAAAGGTCCAGCCCCGTTTATTTATTTCTGTGATATATTTATACAATTTTACAAATAAGGTAGAATCTCAATAGTCACAAAATTTCGGTTATGACAAGGAGTGCAATCACTCCATTTCTCCTACCGTGTCCTCACTTGGTGCCAGATGTTTTTCGTTGCGCGATCTTGGTACAAGAGATACATCTTTCCACCGGCTGAGATATTAGCCATGATGGTTCTGCTTTGCAGCTGGCTTCGAAGAGGTAACGTTCTCGGGGTAACTGCTGTAGCCTGTCCTCCATCTATCCATCGATGATGTCGATGGTGCATAATTGCGCACTGGGTTTGATCATGCATTCATCCACTTGGACTATGTCCACCATAGTCCTCTGAGAGATATCGGCCAAATCTTTTTCTTCTTTATCCTTCAGATCAAGAGAGATATTTTCCACATTCCTTTGCATTAATGTCTTGGCATCACACCCGCTGTCAATGCCCAACAACTCGTCGTCTATAGAATTAAAGGCTTCCTCCAAGGAGTTGGTTATATTTTGGGCTTGCTACTTGCCTTCGACGATGTTATGCTCCCATTCCTTTAACAAAATGTTTCCTCTAGCTTGCTCTGAAATGGTGAGCCTGGGAGTACCTACCGAAACCATGTTGTTCGTGGCTATCATCGCCTCCTGGAAGGTGACCCGAGCCACTCCGGCATCCCTTTCTCTAGCCAATAAGTTCTCAGAAACCTGATTTACCAATAGACAGTTGTCTCAGATTGCTTCT
This sequence comes from Picea glauca, assembly GCA_000966675.3. Lineage (NCBI taxonomy): Eukaryota > Viridiplantae > Streptophyta > Pinopsida > Pinales > Pinaceae > Picea > Picea glauca. Next base: position 63,980 of record JZKD02S1785526.1, on the reverse strand, counting down.
ACCTTGGCGAGCAAATTTCGTTGCACCGCAGAGACTCTGCTTCGAATCTCGATTGCCTGGGATTTGAACATCCCGATGTTTATCATTCTGCTCTCGGTGATATCCATCCTGGCCCGCAGTTGTTCGATCAACTCCCTTTGTTGGCTTGCTTGCATCCGACCATCCCGGACCACCAGCTGTGCTTGCTCAAGCTTAGTTTTGAGCATCTCTATTTTATTTTTATCGGCCAATCTGGCCTGCTATATTCCCATGCTCACCTGATCTTTAGCATTCTTTGTTTTTGTGGCCAGTCTGGCTTCAAGGGTCCTAATTAGGCGATTTTTTCTTTCAAGTTGGTTTTTTAGGAGCCCAACTGAAAATTGATTCACCGAGGCATAGGCTCCTAGTGTCCATGGTATCTCAGTGGTGGATTGCTCATTTTTCTTGTCTTTTCCATCCATTATGACTTTATATTTCTTTGTATTCGACTCTCCTTCTTGATAGAATTCCCTTTTCACTAATTCTTTTCTCTTTTTATCGAAGAAAAACTCGTTCGAAGGGATTTCTTCTACTCTTATGGGCCTCATCTCTTCGTTGAAAATCCATCCTGCATCGATATTTATCTGCGTCGACTACAAGGGGGTAACCAATGTGATGGGTTCTCCGATATGCTTCATAGGCTTTCCCGGAGTGTCGACCAGACTCTGCTTCTTCGGTTGTTCTGGAGTCTTTATCTATGTCTTCGGATTCTATTTCTTTGGCGATTCTGGAGTATTTCTCTTTGTCTCCAGATTATGTTTCTTTGGCGGGTCTAGAGTCTTTTTCTCTGCTTCCGGATTCTTCGTTTGTTCCCCCTCGTCCTGGTGTTTTATTTGGTCGGGAGTTGCATCTTTAGAACCTTCAGAATCCTTCTGTTTTTTCTACGAACTACCTGGAGCCTCACCTCGCAACACAGTAGGGAGACAACTACGTCGATGTTCCTGGAATTTCAATACCTCGGCTCTATCCTCGGGTGCCAAGGATTGAATCCGGGCTAGAATTTCCTTATAGGACCTCACTCCTTGGAAAATGTCATCCGAGGGTGAATTCTCTTGCTCAAATCTCTTGAGCCCGCAATTAGCCAAATGATTGCTCACAACCCTCTATGGATCATGCTTCTTGTATTCGATGGAGACCAAATTTAGGTCTTCCAGGGCTGCCGCCTTGGCTTTGGCATGCCCAAAATCTAATAAAGAATAAGAATTCAAATGAACAGGAAACGTCGGCCATACCTTTTTCGAGTACCCTTTAAGCTCTTTTCTCACACCGCCAATTACTGTTTGTCAGGCAACCTCGCAACAAGCCAGCTTGTTGAGAATGAACAATGGTAGCGCGTGTGGGGGAACAGAAGCCCCAAAGATTCTAAAGTAGGAAAATTCAGCTTCTACATAGCAGTCCATGATGCTTCTTAGATTTTTTACTATGTTATCCGAGATCCGGGGTGGAGGGTGACCAAAAATGGTGACATGCAGGGACACCATCACCCAGTTAAAAATTTCATACGCAAAATATTTTGCTTTATTTGCCCATAATTTTGCGTGATATACATGTATGGGTTCATCTTCGGCCGGAGTCCAACTCCAGTTCATCAATGGAAATGGTGTCATAGAACAAATCGCGTCCATAATGTACGCGGACATGAAGAATGACGACGCCTTCCCATTCTCCTTCTACTCCTGATACTCTGTGAACCGATTGGTCAAGCTATCCGAAAGCATCTTTTCCTAGTTAAAAGAACAGCCTTCGGCGACCCAAAAAATTAGAGGCACCCACGCAAGGAAAAAATGCGATGTGTCCTCTTTCCCATATAACCGGCATGTCATCATGGCCACATATCTGTACTGCGGTTCTAACAAAGTGATTGAATATATGTCGTGGGTATGAGCCCTGAACTTCGCGGTGTTTGAAACCCAATCCTTTATCAAACTGGACATGGTTTTATCATACTATTCGCATTCCTTCTCCTTGAATTCTTCCAAGAACTCAACACCATATGTGTGGTCGGACGTCGCGGGTAGCTTATACATGGTTTGCAGATGCTCTAGCCTGGAAGTCTCGATGGTGACTCTTTTCTCGTTCATGATAGTCCTAGTCGATATGTCCACATGGTCCAATGCCCATCAGACCATATCGTAATATGGAAGAAACCGCGGTCTGGCTGCTACTTGGTGGTTAAATCATCTCTTTCGTTGTCGTCGGAGTCGTCTGAATAATCCACCAATTTTGCTTGCAGAATATCTGAAACATATGACCAATTCGAGACCGAGTTGATACTTCGGGGCAAAGTATCAGAGACATTGTCTGAGCCTTGTCCTGAAACCTCAACATTCACCTTTGCTGCTTTTCGCAGAGCCATGGCTGAAGCTTTCATTTTATCTCTTTTGTGATAGAACTACATATACATATAGAAGTCAATTTACTCAGAGGTGGTGATCTCAGCGTGCTATGAAAATGAATTTGTTTTAATGAAATACAACTCTGATATATACCCAAAAAAAACTCGGTACCTTTTAGAACAAGTCTGTCAAATCACATTTGGAAATAAATTTTATTATAAAAAATCCGATCTTATACATCGATTTACCCTATTTCCTCATCAATGTCATAAATTTTGGCGGTTTTAAACTCTCAGTTGGCGCATGGAGAAAAAGGATACCTCATAAATCGTGTGGACATCAAAGCGCAGGATATTCACTTATTTATCTTAATTAATTCGGTTTTACCGTTGTTAACAGTGTTTCGGTACTCACTCTATCGGGGATTTTCCTTTAACATTTTGAGTCTCTAATACCCGAGACTGCGAAGATCGATTTTGGTTAATTAAAGGTAATCGCGATATGGGGCTCAATTAATTTTATAATTATTATATTTGCCATATCGTGACTCGGGGCTTCGAAGATAAGTTTCTGGGAGATTTACATGCCAAGCTACGAAACCGCGAGATTGCGATAACATGACTTAATTAAAAGGGAAGATAATATTGGATTAAGTAATTAATTAATCACATCATAACTGCATCGTGACTTCATGAGTTGGGGTTTAGACGATCAAACTTTCAAAAAGGTCAACGTCGAGTGGCGAAATGCCGAGAGAATATTTTACCACGGTTTATCTTTTACCCTTAACCTTGACATGAGTTACTCAGATAAGGACCTCGTGTTCTCGGCTATCGGGGTTATGAAAATAAATTTTTGGGTTTGGCGTTCGCTGAAGCATGAAACCCCGACGATGTTTAATCAAGAGTTGGGGAAAAATTTACCCTCGTTAGTGTTTTGAGTGAAGACCTAAAATGACTTTGTTCTTTTGTGACTCGGGACATGTGAAATGCATGAGTTATAGTATCTGATCTACGAGTTCCTGAAGTAGAACGAAAGGGGAAACATTTTATGACAAGTAGGATTTGTTTCAAGAGTGGAATAATCATCGCTTCTCACGTGATCAAGCTACAGAGGTCATCGATATCTCAGAGGGAAAAATGAAAACCGCTTATAGAATTCAAGTATTAAGAAAGATATTTGTGAAGGGCTTAGAAAAACAGGGGCGGCTCCAACATAGGCTCCAACTAGGGATCCCTCCTTCTTGTGAGGCGGGAAGAACAGTAGACCACGTGCCAATATTGGGTAAATGAAGTCAAAAGTTCAATCAAGAGAAAAGGTTCCCGAGAAGAGGGTACGAAAGGGGGAAAAATACTTTGTTCTTTACCTCAAAAAGATTTTACAAAATCAGATATTCTTTTTAAACATAGTTGTAGTCCCTTTCACAATTTTCCCTTTCCCGCTACTAAACTCAGGTGTTTTTTAAGAAAATTGAAACAGTCCTAGGAGACCCAACAGATCTTGTGGCTATCGGCTTTCACTAAAGAATAATATTATATGTTTTTAATTGGGGAGTCCCGTTTGAATTTGGGATGTGGATCAGGTTTTGAAAAGCATTGGTTACCAGAGTAGAGTGATATTCATGTGTAACAGACTTACAGATATCTCAGACATTGCTTCATTGCAAGCGAGCCTGTTCAGTACCCCGGTGAAGTTATCTGGCCCCTTTTTACTGAATTTCCTTTCACCACTTCGGAATATATTTATAAATTTAAATGATGAGACGAGGGCAATCATTTCTGAATTTCCTTTCATCATCTCTTGGACTAGGTGGGGGCAATCATTTCTGAATTTCCTTTCACCACCTGTCTTATATTTTACTTTTTAGAGCGTGAAGATGGGGGCAATCAGTTTGTATCAGGGCTGATATCTGTGTAATATCTTGCATTATAGGTCTGTCAACTTACTTTGATTACTCGGTACCAACCTTCCCTTGAACTTCACAACATCTTTGTTCTTAGGGAGAAAAAGGAAAATATCTTTTTAAGGGTATCCCATTTGAGCAAGCTTCAATCCTCCAATGCCATTGAAAAACCTAGGAAAGTTAGGATCACTCTAAACGTTCCTTTTCTTAGCAGGGGATCAAGTAGTTGTGAAGACCCACTTTCTTTCCACAATCTGTTTTGAAACTCACGAGGTTGAAACGAAATTTTTTTATCCCTTCGTATATGAAACAGAAAGATGGTGACTTGTTAAAAGTTAAAAATTAAAACCCACAGATAGAAAGGATACTAGGTAGCGATTCACTGACTGAAAAAATAGAGGTCAAACGATTTAAGACTGACTCTTGTAAGTATTTTCGGGGATAATTTACTTTGACCGACTTTTTTTAGATTGGGAGAATCGCTTAAACTGTCTTAATTTTTTCAAGGATTACCAAACCAAGAAACAACTATGTTATCTATCAGTTCAACTGTTATTGCAATTTGAATGGTGTTACCTCGGTTTTCTTTTGAACAATCCTTTATAACATGTTTTTTGAGAAATCTCATCTTTACCTTTTCATTTTACTTTCTTTGTGCGATATGAAATTACTTTAGGTATCACCTGTTTACGCCGATTTATTTCCGACACCGACTTTCAGTTTACTCCTCCTTCTTGTTTTGTATGCCACTGGAATCCTGTAAAAGACAAATACAAATCTTACCCGAAATGTGTCGAAAGTTTATGAATTAAAAAACATAAAATCAAAAAGCAATGTTTAAATGAAAATGCGTATATATACACAAAAATTCTATTTTTTATTATATATATATATATATATATATTGAATCTAGTGACTGTTATGTCATGTAATACTTTAGATACCGCCCGTTGACAGGGGCGCTAAGGACTTCTCCATCTATATTTTCTAGTAGGAAATAATTTTTTCCTTCTGAAGCTAAGACCCTAAATGGTCCATACCAGAGGTGGTCGAATTTACTATGCTTCGCGGCTTATTCCTTTCTCACATCCCATCTTAGCACCAAATCGCCTGGGAGGAATTCCATGTCCTTTGCCTTGCAGTCGAACAATGATTTCATATCATCTTGGTACTCCTGCATCTTTTCATCAAATTCAACTCTATGTTGTTGTACCTCAATCAGCTGATTAATTCTCCTGGTTACCTGATTGGGTTCTTCATTTTAATCCTGCCATAACTTCATTACTGGTAGCGCTAGATTTATAGTAGAACAACATATGTCCCATAGACCATTTGAAACAGAGAAATGTCGATAGACCTTTTAGTGCTAATGCGGTTAGCCCATAATGCGTATTTTAAGTGCACATGCCAAGACCTTTTATTTTCATCCAGTACTTTCTTGATTATATTTACCAGGCTCTTGTTAGATGATTCGGCCAATCTGTTCCCCTAAGGGTAATATGCTGTGGAATGGCCAAGAACAATGTTATACTTTTGACAGAAGATGATCATAGCCATAGATTTAAAATCCTATCCATTGTCAGTAACTATCTTTCGGGGACAACCGAATCTTGACAAAATATTATCTTCCAAGAAATCAATTACCACTGAATCTGTTTCCCTTTTGGTTGGAATGGCTTCCACCCACTTAGTAAAATAATCTGTAGATGTTAAGATCCACTTATGTTGAGCACTGGAATGGGGATTAATCTCGCCTATGAAGTCTAGACCCCATTGCTGAAATGGGGCTTCAGCTTTTACTGGAACTAGAGGTAGTGTAGGGATCTTCTGTTTACCTGCAAATAGTTGACAAGGGTTGCAGGCACGCACTTTGGCATTGACGTCCGAAAAGATTTTCGGCCAGTAGTATCCATCCCTCAATATATTGTAGGTTGTATCTCTCATGCGTGATTCCCCCCACAGACTCCCTCATGAAATTCATCTATAACCCGCTGAGTTTTCGATTCGACTAAACAGACTAACAGGAAATCGAGTGGATCTTTCCAATATAGCTGAATTTTGGCGATACAATATTTGACTGCATGGAGTTTTAAAGTTCTGCATTTAGATGGTGATAGTTCGTTTGGGCATTTTATGGTTAGCAGGTATGAAACTATGTCTCTATACCAGCTTGATGATAAGAACTTTTCTTCAATCTGGGTTGGACTTGTTTCTTCATCTAGCTCGTTTAGGTCTGTGTCTTCGTCGCCTTCCTGCAAGAAATTGATATCAAGGGCTCTGAAATTTGACTCAGCTAAGAGTTTGGCCAGGCCTTGCCCTTTTATCAATTTGGTTAGTTTAACTTCCATATCGAATTCTTGGATTTTAGTGAGCCATCACCCTCTTTTTCCGTCAGTGTCTGGCTGTACCAATATATCTTTCACAGAACTGGTAGGCACGTATGCGACTATTTTTTAATGTAGTACATAGGTCCTAAATGCCTTTAATGCTTTTACCATTGCGTACACTTGTTTTTATATTATGTCATACTTCAGTTCTGCGTATCTAATGATTTTTCTAAAAAACGCTATCGGTTGTTCGAATCCTTCTTCATTCTTTTGTAGGAGCACCGCGATGATAGTATGTTCAGAGGAAAATGAGAAAATAAGAAAATATTTCAGATAATCTGGACTTGCTAACACAGGTGCTTCGCTTATGACTTTCTTAATGTGCGCGAACGATGCTCTGGCATTGGTTGTCCAATTTACTCCATTGTCCTTCTTCAACATTCCTGTGATCAATTTGACAATCTCAGTGAAATTGGGGATAAACCTTCGTAAAAAAATTATTCTTCCTAAGAAAGACTGAATCTCTTTTATATGTCTGGGAATATTTATAGTATCTATTGCTTCAATCCTCTTAGGATCAATCTTGATTCCATCCCTAGATACGATATGGCCCAAAATCTTACCTTCCCGCATAGTGAAATGTGATTTCTTTGGGTTCAAAGATAGACCAAACCTGTGGCACTTTTTGAAGTTCTGTTTGAGATGCATCAAGTGTTCCTCATCAGTTTTAGAGAAAATTGTCAAATCGTCAAGGTAAATGACTACGAACTTGCCCTTTCTCCCATGAAAGCGATGTCCATAGCTTGTTGGAAAGTGGCCCCTGCATTCATCAACCCAAAAGGCATTTTGTCATACATGAACGTACCCCATGGTGTGGTAAAATAAGTTTTTTCCCTGTCTTTTTCATTCATAGCGATTTGATTATAACCAGAGAACCCATCTATCATAGACATTCGGTTAGCTCCAACAACCTTTTCTAACACATGGTCCATTTTGGGCAGCGGATAGTTTTCCTTGAGAGAAGACTTATTTAAGTTTCAAAAATCCACACACAGTCTGATTTCCCCACTCTTTTTCCTGACCAGGACTAGGTTTTCTACCCAGTCCGAGTATCTCAGAGGTACGATTATTTTCGCGTCTAAAAGTTTTTTAGCTTCTTTTTCGATCACAGGTAACAAAATGGGGTTAATTTGCCTAATCTTTTTCCTAAACGGTTTGACCCCGGGCTTCAAAGGTATCTTGTGATCAATTATGGAAGTATCATATGTTCTCAACTCATCATAGGACTAGGAGAAAACATCCTTATATTGTCTGAGTAGGTTTTTATACTTATCTTTAACTTCGGGAGGGAGGAACTTGGATATTTTTACCACCCTGGGTTCTTTTTCAGTTCTTCTATCACACTCCTCCACTTCTTCTGGTTGGGGCTGCAAAGTGGATTTTACAGGTACATAGGTCTGATCAAAAAGTCTTTCCAAAGGAATCGATCCTTTTGGAATATGATTGTTTTTAAGGACCAGCATACGATGATCCACAATTTTTTCTCGGAAGGTTTCAGGGTCTTCCCCTTCTTGCATGATCCACATCGAGTCATTTTTATTTTCTTGGTCAGCATGAGTTTTGGAGAATTCACCCACTGCTGTAAGGAACTTCTTAATTTGTTCGTCATCTTCAAAGACCTACCAGTGTCGGATATTGTCTGGTATAGAGGGTTTATATCTGATTTCGATGTGATATTTCAATTTGAAAGTTGTGGGAGGAGAGAAGGTTGAAGCTAGCTTTGCCAATGCATTAGCATGTAGATTCTCTGCACGAGGGATAAAATGGACATTTACAGATGAGAAAACGTTTTCCATGAGGTCCCAAGCACAATTTCTGTATGTTCTTAGTCTGGGATGCTTGGCTAGGTACTGTCAGTTTATTTGTTTGACTATTAACTCTGCATCACCATATACTTCCAAGTTACTCATGTTTAGCTTTTTGGCAGCTTCTAATCCTAAGATCAATGCTTCATATTCGCATACGTTGTTAGTGTAATCTATGTCCCACTGCAGATGATAGGAAAAAGGAACAACAAACTTACCTCTGTGAGCCACTAAAAGCACTCCTGCGCCCGCCCCCTCAGAAGATGAAGCACCATCAAAATACATTTTCTAGACACCAGTGTTACACAGATCATCTGTCATGTAATCTGATTCTTCTCGCTCTATATCGTTTACTTCTGGACAACCATCTAAAACATCATCAAAAGATAGGATACAATTTCCCAGATCTTGGTCCGTAATGTAAATAGGGAAGTTGTTTGGGTTTTGAGGGTCACTGACTGTATATGATAATCTTGTTTATCTGTACAACCGAGTGAACTGACCACCAAACACAGGGATTGTGGCATATGTCATGTCCAACTGAATATAACACCCCAACTTGGCTCCCCATGACCTAGATAACAACAAGCCATACTTAGGGGGAATATCTACGATAACCACATCCATTAGGATACTTTTAACTGGGACCTGCGCCAGGGTAACTACCAGATATTTTATCATCCCCATACACTTAACCCTTATTGAGTTAAAAGAGTATAGGTATCCATAAGGTTTGATGATCTAGAGACCCAACTTGTCCATAATAATCTTGGGCATAACGTTATGAGAGGCTCCAGAGTCTAACATACAATTGTGTAGCAATTGATCATACACATTCAGAGTGATATAAAAGGGATCTATGGTGTCTTTGACCCCTTTGAAATGGGGGCCAAAGGTGATGTTAGGTTTATCATATTCCAAGTTTAAAACATCAGACTATCTTTCTAGCTCAGAGACACCCATCGCTTTGGTAATTTGCTTCCGATAAATGGGGTTTTTTGCTAATTCTACCAAAGGGATTGGTATCTTAATTTTATTTATCTCATATTCAAAACTGAAAGTTTCACTCACCTTGTCTGTTTCTTTGGTTGAGACTTCTGAATCCTTCCTTTCTGAATTATTTGTTTGGACCGCTTTATCACTCATGGTCCTGGTTGAAGACATAACTTTATTTACTGGTTCGGTTCCTTGTGCTTGAGTTTCAACTTTTTCCACTTCAGAATCTTGTGCACTTACCATTTTCGTTTTGTTGTTGGGTAATAAGGTCTCTTCCGAAGGAGGCTCATAATTTTGACCTCTTTGAAGGATTTTCTTGGGTTGAGCAGTTGAGGAGGGATTACTCTTAGATCTTAAGTTGTACTTTGGTTGAAACTCAACCATTATCATCTTAGTTTTTGGTTGAGATTCACAGAGATCAGTGTGATCACCTTCTTCATCCTTATTCACCAGTTGTTGCTTGTTTAGGGATTTTTCATAGTCTTCTCGGGTTAGATATGGTTGAGTGCAGTCATCACCGAAGTTCGTGACATCATTATCCGAATCTCCGAAGTCTTGGAAATCGTTCGCTCCTATGAAATTTTCATTCTTTAAGGGAGCTTGTATTTTTTTATCCTCATTTTTTATTTGTCTTTGTTGGTTCGGGGGGTTGGGGTTCCTCTTGAAATCATTTTTTGGGAAAGAGTCATCTTTGGCCTGCTCGAGTTCCATTCTGGATATTTTATTTTCCAGTTCTTTAATCACCCTGGCCATATCATCCACCCTATCGTCTGCGGATCTATTTGACCCTGAAGCACCTGCTTGTTCTCTAAAGCATTTGGCCTCTCACTTTCCAGTTTCTAATTTATCTTTAAGCTTACCTGAGGCCATCATATTAGACTCTATCTCTACTGCATCGTCCTGCATTCGGTTTAAGGTGGCTCCCCTTCTCTCTCGCAAAAGGAGTGTGAAATCCGGTTCAAAAGCTCCGGTGAAAGTTACTTTGGCCGCATGTTGGGATGGTTTAACCTCAGCTGGGATTTTATTGTACAGTTTATTGAATCTCTGAATAAATTCCATGACTGTTTCTGATTTTTTTTTCCTTAAAGACCCAAATTCGGTTAAATAATACAGATGGTCTTTTCTCTCACCCCATTGTCTGAGGAAAGCATCTTCCAAAGCGTCATAATACAAGATAGAAGCTGCGGGTAGGCTCCAAAACCAAGTTCTGACCTGATATTCGAAGGTTTGGACAAGGAGTCTCGAATATACGTCCTCATGCTCGATACCTAAAATGTTAGTGAATTGATCGAAGAAATTAATATGTTCTGTCGCGGTTATATCCCCTTCCCCGGTGAATTTTGGTAGATTTTTTATGTAATTTTTCAGGAAGGTCAAGTAGGGGGACGGGCAATACTAAGAGAGCATATCTAGCTGCAACTTTCGCAAAAAATCTGGGAGGGGGGGCAGGCCCTTGGCCTCCAGCTCCTCCCCCTCCTCCTTCGATAAACCCTCCACCTCCTCCTACAAACCCTCCACCTCCTCCTCCGGCAACTGCCATTGTTATTTGTGGAAAGTTATAAAGGGGGTTTTGGAAAATTAAAAGTGACTCTTTGTTTTCTTCGCGAAGAGGGAAATCTGACGAGGAAAGATAAGGAATGTGAGGAATTGGTTCTTCGGATTTGAAAGAGATGAAATCAGGAGAACCGATGGGTGTGGAAACTGAGTGTGTAACATACTCTTCAGAATTTGGTGAAGTCAGGAAATTCAACTGAAGAAAATATGGTACGTCAAAATCCAACGAACTTTCAATAGGGTCCTTTCCTTTGTGTACTAATGGGAATGTCGGATGCATATCACTCCTAATTTCAAAGCAATTTGGCATTGAAACTTTAGTATCAAAGAGAGGACTGAGTGAAGTTGAGGGTTTGGAAGAACTTTTAGTCTTCAGCAGTGGGGTTTTAAGCTTGTAAACTACAACGGTTGGCTTGTGAGAGCCTCTCGCTTTTAAAATATTTTCGGGATCGGTAATGGGCGTAATCTGCTTACCATCTGGGATTTGTCTGGTATTCCTTCGACCAGATGCCAGTTTATTATTTGTGGAGTCGCTAAGTGAAATATTTAGAAAGCCTTAAAAGGTGTGTACTCTTTGTTCACTATCAAAGGGTAACACTTTCAACGAAAAAAAAATGTTGTTTTCCCAGGGAAAAAGATTTCGTAACTTCATGTCCC
>JZKD02S1785515.1:91983-102489 GCA_000966675.3 Picea glauca | reverse complement strand
AACTATGGCCCAACACAAGCATTTGACCTAGAGTTCCATATTCCTCTAAACCACTCTATCCACATCTACAACAACTATGCAACAACACAGCCATTTGACCTAGAGTTTCATACTCCTGTATTATTGGCATAAAAAGGATTTCTTAACACAAAGAAACATTCCTTTCAACATGTTTTCTCCCCCAACGAATTTCATAAATTGAGAGGTAAGTGCTACACATCAGCACTTTAACATCTTCTTTAGCAGTGAAGTTTATACTACCACTAGATATCCTCTTAGAAACTTTTTCTTACCATTTTACCACCAAAGTCATCACAAAGCTTGATAGGATTTGTTACACCACATTATGAATCCATGGCCACAATGATATGGTGTTTAACCTTATGGGACTTCTTCTAGAGCACTCATCACATCTGTGGGCGTTGAGGGGAACTCTATGTAACCCAGGCCGATGTCACCCGACAGCCTAGGCCACGACCGCTAGCATCACCATATATATATATATATATATATATATATAGAGAGAGATTTGTATACCCTATGGCAATGAACTCATATTGTAAGAGTTAGTAATTTGTTGTGTTGCAAGCTGACCCAAGAAGAGAGATGGGAAGATATACACTACTACAAAGGGAAAGGGAGGCTAAGAGCTAGGAAGGGGTAAAATAATAGGGCTCAATCCCAATGGAATAATATGTTAACATTTTTTAAAGCCAAAGTTACGGATATGAATATATATCCTAAGTTTCTTAAGTAGGGACGAGTGAATTCTTTGAGTCCCATGTTTCATAAAAGGCACATGCATATCTAAGAGGGATATTTAGTGTATTTCCCACCATTCGTTCATTATTATTCCAACATTATCTCCTATCGTCCTCAGGTACACTACGATTTCTATTTTGGTATGTGTAACTCATATGGTTGTTGCTGAAGAGGTGAGTTGTCATGCCTCTATTGATGTTTTACAGGTAGAATGCCAGGCTTGTATGAACAAGTGGTTTCTAAGGTCTTTATGAAGAGGCGGGTTGTTAGGCCTGTGAGTAGTTTTCTCTGGGTGAGAAACTACTAGGAATTGTTCCTTGGTGCACTTGGAATTAACCACAAGGATATGAGTCTTNTAAGTTTCTTAAGTAGGGACGAGTGAATTCTTTGAGTCCCATGTGTCATAAAAGGCACATGCATATCTAAGAGGGATATTTAGTGTATTTCCCACCATTCCTTCATTATTATTCCCACATTATCTCCTATCGTCCTCACGTACACTACGATTTCTATTTTGGTATCTGTAACTCATATGGTTGTTGCTGAAGAGGTGATTTGTCATGCCTCTATTGATGTTTTAGAGGTAGAATGCCAAGCTTGTATGAACATGTGGTTTGTAAGGTCTTTATGAAGAGGCAGGTTGTTAGGCCTGTGAGTAGTTTTCTCTGGGTGAGAAACTACTAGGAATTGTTCCTTGGTGCACTTGGAATTAACCACAAGGATATGAGTCTTCTTGTCCCACTATTGTTGAAGCCCCATAAAGGAAATCAAAGGATTGTTGAGTAGAGAAGGGACAGACTTCCTCCGGTGGGACAAGCATGTGGGGAATGAGATACTATATGATAGTTTTAGAAGTTGGCACCTTGGAAGGAGAAATCTTGTTGATAATTATACCTTAGATTGGCTTACGACTTCCTTTGCCCTCGTGGACTCTTAGCCCCAACTTGGACGTGACCCACTGCTAAAAATTGTGAGCAGTGAGGTCTACGGATTGGAGGAATATGGAAGGTCTACACACACTTGGTGTTTAATTCACAAAAATTAAGTGTCTTTATTTGTTTGTGTAAATGCTATGTTATGACCTATGATGTTCTATTATGGAATTTATTTTATTTACATGTATTAATTATTGTTGTTATATGATTTTATTATTCCACTTAATGAAGTTCATATGAAAAACATATTAGTAAATTTTATGGTATCAGAATTCAAAATAAGTTCTTCCTCTTTGTTCTGAAATTTATTTGTATCTATTTACCATAGTAAATTCTATTTTTCTGGATTAATAAACTAAAGTATTCATATTYTTGTGAATCTAGTCTTAAGTTTTTTGGATTCTTATTCAGTTACAAAGAAATTATTGGKTGGAGGAAGGATYTAAAATTCAWCTTTCAATTTTAGCTAATATGAGGTTGTCTGTGCAAAATGGTTCAATCAACATTTGTTTGATTCACCTCTTTTATGGTTGGGTTGATCAATGGTTACATATTGTTGAATTTAATAACATTTCAGCTATTAGTTGCCACCTTCTAATCTATGTGTTTTTTCTCTATACCTAGCATACAAAACCCCGTAATATTAACCTTCAATTATAACTAGTAAAGAAATGTTCTATATTTTTACTATCTTTGTTTTCTGTCACCAACATGCTATGACATTTCTTATTCTAAATGGAATAATACAAGTTATTTGTATAACCAAAGTAGGGGTTGTAATATGGTTTGGTTTTGTATGCATTTGACTTCAGTAGCTTGGTAGTATATTTTCCCAAAGATTACAGTGGTTGTATTCTATACTTCTCTCCACACAGCCTATACATTTGTATCACAGAACAACCATGCCATAGTATATTTTCCCAAAGATTATAGTGGTTGTATTCTATACTTGTATCCACACAGGTTATACATATGCCTCACACAACAACCATGAATTCCTGTATTTTTGGTGTAATTGGTCTCAATTAACATGGAGTCATTTCAAATTGTATACTTTCATATGGACTGTGATGCATGTACAACAATTTAAGTTATAACTTGAGTTGACATGTGCTTTTATAAATCAGGGAAATGCCAAATTTTCTATTTTTCATCTCTACGTACTTGTTCTAATTTGAGGTTTTGTTTATAATTGTATTTCTTACCTCATTTACTTTCAAGGTTCCTAGGTTATGGCTAGTTTATCCTGATGTTTTTGTCACATGTTTTCGATTGTAACCTTTTTTAGTTTGTTCCTATCGAATTTAACCTGTAGAGTTTTACAATGAGTAAGGAACAAGGAGATGAAAATTGTGAAATGTGAACACTCATCTTGCACTAAACGTAGAAATTTGAACACTCATCTTGCACTAAACGTAGAAATTTGAACACTCATCTTGCACTAAAAGTAGCACAAACCTGCCCGTGTTGGGATTTAATATTTACTTATATTAAGTTGATTATTCCAATTGCTCTTCCTTGTGAACTTTTCCATATTCCTATAATGAAATGGTGGTTGTGAGCTTAATCCATCACAAAGATGTTGAGTAGTTAATGAAAAATGGATATAAATTGGAATTCTTAAATTTTGTTAATTTAATTGGTTCATTTAGAGCGGTTCGACCTCCAAAAAATAATGACCCTTTCGAGCAACATGAAGATTTTAAGATTTAGTGTTTGCATCAATTCATAAGGATTTTTCTCAAACTTCAGTTTTCCACTTAGTCAACAATATTGAGCCATCAATTTAGAAATTATGGAGTTAATGATTTCAATTTCAAATACAACTTTACAAATGATTGTTGTAAATGGTAGGGATCCACTACAACATTAATTCTTAGAACATCAGTGCCAATTTATTTTGGAGGTTTAATATCGACTTTTGTTCTCACGCTTAATTTAACATAATTCAATTGGTGAGAAATAGTTATTTGTGGAAGGGATGGGATCAGTGTCACAAGATTCAGTTCAATTGTAGATTTCGCGAGCTATAGAGAAGGGGCACATGTCTACATAGGGTAAGGTCCCTATCGGGTATAAATTCATTGTGTCAAAACCATATAGTTGGGTAGGAACTATTTTTGAAAAGGGTTAGGTCTTGTCACCATTAAGGAGGATGCGGTAGGTAGCAATAGACGTTGCTTTAAATGTTGGACAGGTCATGCCTAAACTAGTTTGGTTACATTAATTACCAAAGTTGTTGCAAAAGAATTAACATGTTATGTCATAGATTTATGACTAGTTAGGGGTAAAATATGATAGGGATTTAGGTCAAATACATGTGATAAGGGAAATAGATCAATGGTTAAAGTGGTGCACACATCAAGTGGCATTTATCCTAGTAATAGTAGGGATTGATGGTCTGGATTTATTTAGGGAAGAAGATCATTTGAGTTCAAAATCTTTCAAAGATGAATCTACACTAGCCAGAAATCAAATAGATAAAAAGAAGGACAATTTAGTTAAAAAAGACATTGTGGGAAATACTATGACCTGAGATTTATGCAGGTTCTATAGAAAAATAACCCCTCTTTAGAATTAGTAGTGTAAGTCATATCTAAGCATTGGAGCATCAAAAGTATGCCTCGAGTGAAAACAACTATGATAAGGGGCATAGTAGGTCGTAAGAGAAAAAAGAACAAACCAAGGGGAAAGAATTCCCTTATCATACACCCAAAGAAAAATGTATTCCTTGACGATTTGTTTTATATGTAGGTGTAGTTCATTAAGAAACATGAGAACATTAAACGATTTTTGGATAACATTGCATTGATAAATTATGAAATTACTATCCCACCTAATTCATCGAGTTGGCATTAGTGGTGTACTAGGAATTAGGAATTAGTTATGTTATGGATATGGTTTCCTCCATTCTGAAAATTAGGCATTAATAGCTTACTACAAGTCCCATGCTTTAGAACCTTGGTATTTGTAGATCAATTTATGAGGATTTTGGTTTCGTGGACCCATACCGGTAGAATATGGGTTAACGACCCGATTAAGATTTATGAAGAGAGAATCCATGCTATCATTTCATTGCTATGGGAAGGAAATGAAATTTATGACATGTTCTCATCACAACTGGTTGTGCAGGGTGAAGAAGAATAGGACCACATACATATGTGCCCAAATTATGGTGTAGAGGAATGTCAATAGGGATACAAAATCCCATTTTTCAATAGTATAGTAGTAGGCATGGAAATTCATCTGTTGTATACTAGGGTGTTGAGGACTTGTAACATAGGGGAGTGCTCAAAGAAGGTCATCCATATCATAGACATGTTTGCAAATCGGTTCAAATTGAATTAGGCCTCATACCTAACCAATGAGAGCCTTCAAAAATGTTTCGATGCATGGTACCAAAATCAGGATTTTGAGTATGGAAGCTTCCTTCTCTTATTAGCTTTTATCATAGTGATGAAAGCTGGTGGGTTTAGATCTATTGTAAAAAGATCAAGAAAACAAATTTCTTGTGGCCAAGTGTGAAGGGATATCCTACACCAGTCACAAGGCTACATAGGTTATCATTGACAGTCTCTTTGAGGGAGACTATAAATCCATGTGGGATGCAGTCCGAAAAACTTCAATGATCTGCAAGGAAGTGATCAACATCTATGCATAGTGCTACAATGTGGGATGTAGTCCGAAAAACTTCAATGATCCGCACGGAAGTGATCAACATATATGCATAGTGCTACAAGTTTGAAGAGTGGAGGCAATATTGCTACATGTGGCTACAACTAGAATATGGAACCACTTCATCTTAACTGCTTTGCACATAGAAATTATCCTAAAGAGAAGGGTGAAATAAGAGGATGATATTTTGAAGATGGAAATGAAGAAGCAACTGATCTAAACAACTCGTCTGGTCTCGACCTTGATTTCTCTAAGGGATCAAGAGCTTAGGACCTGTGTTAAACATAATGTAACCTCAACAGTCTGACTGTAGACTGTCGGCTGTACTGGACAGTTGTACTTTCTATTTTTGTCTTACTTGAGCCTATTTAGCTCAGCCATCTCTCATTGCATTGTAACTTCTTCAGTACTTCTTCATACATTCCAATATACTATTCTATTCTTTTCTCTATGCATCTCTCTTTACTTCACAATTTATCATGGTATCAGAGCTTCAACAATAAGCTTCTTCACACAGTCTACAGAGAAACTTGATCCACACGACGCAGAGCTTCACAGATCTTGAGAGCACGCGACACAGTCTCTTTCACAAGGTTTGGAGAGCTATCCGTCATACTCTCGAAAGATCCTCACAGGAAACTTCCACGAGGACGCAGATCGTCTTACGTTCAAAAGATCAGTGTAGGAAGCTTGCAGAGGAAGCAGAGCATACAACGCTCGAAAGATCCAGGATGAAGAGAACGTAGAAGAAGAAACAATAAAGATTCTTGTAATTTTTCAAGAATCGTCAAAGATTGACGCAGAAGAGCTACAGAATGGAAGAACATTTAAAGAAATTGAAGAATTCATTCAAAACTATTAAAGATTTTTGCATAAGGCACAATCGTTTAAAGATTTTTGGAAATTGCTCAAATCTGTCAAAGATCGTAGCAAAAAACGAAGAACTCGTGTATTTCTTTCAAATCTTTGAAAGATTCACGAATCTTTCTTCCACAAGAGCAAAGAACGCGTCTTAGGTTCAAAGAACAACCGTCGCGGTCGTAAGATTCATCCTGCGAATGGATCCAGAGCGGGAAACCAGTCTTGAAGGGATGAGGAGAGTGCGGAAAAGGCAAAAGAGTTTCAGCCATCAGATCTTGCGCAAAGGACCGAAAGTCGTTGGAGAAAGAAAAGGTGCACGAGGTTTAATCCTCTAGAGTGCACCGGAGAACTTTTGAATTGAGAAGTCCCGACATCATCTGGACCATCCATCAGGAAACACATGGTGAGATCTTGGCATTTCGTGATTTGCAGGTGTAAAGGTCAGAAGACATGTCGTGAGAATTCGTGAATCGCAAAATCATGAGTCATTCTGGACCATTGGATCAAGAAAGATCGTGAGCCGCCGATCTTATCCCATCACAAAATCGGGAATCGTGAGTTGGATAAGCAAAAGATTTGACTCCAAAACTGCGAGAGGAGATAGCGCGAAATGCTGAGAGGACTTGTGAGTTGTCCATCGCAGAGGACAGGTGGCAGCAGATTCGAGTGTCATTAAAGCGACATTTCAGAGTTGGCGGTTTTGAAAGACCGTTGCAACAGGACTTCGAAACTCATGAAATCGTGATACGTGAAATAATGATAAGATCACAACTGCCCATCTCAGAGTACAGGTGGCAGCAGATCCAAGTGTCATCAAATCGGGATATTGGTGTCCGCGATTTTGAAAGACTGTCGCAACACGAGTTTGAAACTCACAAAATTGCGATATGCGAAATAGCGATAAGATCGCAGCCATCCATTTGTTTAGACACATGGTGCACATCGAAGAAACCATCGGTGTTTCGACATTCAGGGTTTCAAGTTGACAGAGAAATTGTGTCAATGGAGCATCGCAAGTCACGATATCTCGAGGTTGAATCAGGACTGTCCATCTTGAGGGGACGCGTGGAGTAAATCCGAGGACTTGGGAAAAGTCCCTAAAAGAAAAGGGCCATCGTCATATCGGGATTCGACAAATCGTGAATCTTGAGGACAAGAGATCAGGTTTCTTTGTGGTGAAAACCCCATAAACGATCGGAGCTGTCCATCTTGAGGAGAGTCAATCGGCGCATTAGCGTTCAACGTTTCGTGGATCCTAGAGACGAGACGTCACGGACATATCCAATCATGAAATCATGAGGAGAGATCATGATCATCCATCTGTTGGGATGCGTGGCAATGATCAAAGCAATTGGGAAAGTCCCGAAAGGACAGCGCCGTCGGTAAATTAGAGATCGGGGAATCAAGGAGTCAAAAGAACTCGTCATCAGAACTTGCGAAATCCTGATTCGGGATATCTCGATAATATCTTGGTCATCATATCACAAGAAGATCTTGACCGTTGAATTGTCCAAAGGTAATTTTTCGCATTTTGGTGATTTGGAAGGCAAAGAGCCGGAAAAGCCCGCAGCGCTTTAAAAGTAAGGCGCATGGTCACATTACAAGGAGACCAAGGGCCAATTCAAGCCCGATAAGATCCCTTCGTCCATCAACAAATTGGTAAATTGGCGATCGGAGGTAAATACGAAATTTTCCCTCTATTTTTTTTCTGAATTTTTTTTTTCAAAAAAAAAAAAATGCCATCTAGCAACTTAGGACCAACTCAGGGTTCGATTCTACTGGGGAAGAACTATGAGTTTTGGTCTCTACGAATGAGATCTTTCTTGCAAGCACAAGAGTGTTGGGAACCAGTGGATCTTGGATATGTGGAACCGGATCCAACCGCCCTCGCTACCATGACAAATGCACAGAGAATTGCTCAGGAAACTCTGAGGACCAAAGAAAATAAAGCAAAATTATGGATTCAAAACTCTGTGAATGATTCAATTTTCTCAAAAATAACAGGCACTGATACTTCAAAATAGGCCTAGGACATCCTCAAATCTTCCTACCAAGGAAATGACAGGGTCAAAATAGTTAAAATGTAGACCTTGTGGATGCAATTCGAGACTTTAAGGAAGAGTATGAAACTGTGGATTAGTTCATGACGAGAGTCATGGGAATCGTGAACCAGATTAGACTGATTGGTGAAACCATCACTGACCAACGAATTGTTGAGAAAATCCTTAGAAGTTTACCAAAGAAATTTGAAATGGTTGTAACAACAATCCTTGAATCCAAGGATATGTCAAGATTTTCAACATATGAACTAATTGGTTCTCTGGTGACACATGAGATCAGACTGCATCTCACAAGTGAGTCAATCTCCAATGCTTTCAAAACTCAATTCTCCTTCAGTAGAGGGAGAGGCAGAGGAATAAGCAGAGGTTACCACGGAAGAGGGAGCAATCAAAGTTACTCTCATTCCACTGGAGGTAATAGACAACAATATCCGAATCAAAATTTCCAAG
Organism: Picea glauca; assembly: GCA_000966675.3. Lineage (NCBI taxonomy): Eukaryota > Viridiplantae > Streptophyta > Pinopsida > Pinales > Pinaceae > Picea > Picea glauca. Next base: position 93,746 of record JZKD02S1785515.1, on the reverse strand, counting down.
GTCAAAGACAACAGCAACAAAATCAACATCAGAATTTCCAGCGTCAAAGAGGCAGAGGGAGAAGATCAAATGAGAAATCAAGCATACAATGTTATTACTACAAAAAGTATGGGCACTATGCATCTGAATGCAGGAAGAAGCAAGCAGATCATCTCTCAGGAAGAGCACATGTGTCAAATCATACAGGAGAGACCTTAAGAGGTATGTTTCTCTCATGCCACAAAACTGAACAACAACCTAAAGATCTTTGGTTGTTGGAAAGTGGATGCAACAATCACATGACAGGTAACAAAGAATTACTTTCATGCACTGATTCTTCAATTTCATCTCATATTACACTTGAAAATGATTACTTAGTCAAGGTTCAAGGAAAAGGAACTGTTCCTATTCTTACTAAACAGAATGTAAAGAAAGACATAAACAACGTCTATCATGTTCCAGATTTAAAACATAATTTGCTAAGTGTAGGACAACTTATTGAACATGGATATAAGGTACTTTTTGAGGGAGCATCTTGTAAAATATATGACAAATACCCCAGCAGAAAATTGATTTCTGAAATCCATATGACTCCAAATAGGATGTTTCTGCTTACCCTCAGAACTGCAAATCTGAGTCAACCATATGCATAGAGTGCATCAACCCTGAATGAAACAATGGTTTGGCATACAAGATTTGGACATCTACCATTTCAGATTCTAGGTCTTCTTCAAAAAAACTCCATGGTCAAAGGTCTACCTATCTTTCAAGAGAAAATCCCCCCATGTGAGTCTTGCATACTTGGAAAACATAAGAGAACTAGTTTTCCATAGTCTTCCAATCAAGCCAAACAACATCTTGAACTTGTTCACACTGCCCTATGTCGACCAATGAAAATTGAGTCAATAGGTGGTAGTTTTTACTTTCTAACGTTTATTGATGATTTTAGCAGGAAAATATGGATCTATTTTCTTAGACACAAGTCTAAAAATTTTGCAAAATTCAAAGACTTCAAGGCAAAAGAGCAAAAATAGGGTGGCAAATATATCAAAGCACTCAGGTCAGATGGAGGAGGAGAATACAACTCTAGAGAATTTGCAAATTTCTGCAAATCACAAGGCATTATCATGCAAACAATAACCAGATATACTCCACAACAGAATGGAGTGGTTGAAAGGAAAAATTAGACAATAATGAACAAGGCAAGAACACTTCTCAAAGAGAAATGCTTGTCAAATACTTTTTGTGCTGAAGCAATAGCATGCTCAGTTTATCTCCAGAATAGATCACCAACCACAAGTCTAAATATGAAAGTTCCCCAAGAAGCATGGAGTGGGACAAAGCTCAATGTAGCTCATCTAAGGACATTTGGATGCATAGCATATGCTCACATACCTTCCGAATTAAGGAAGAAGCTTGATGACAGAAGTGAGAAATGTATTTTCACTGGATATAGTGAAACATCCAAAGCATATAGGCTTTACAATCCAATCACCAAGAAATTAATTCTCAACAGAGATGTACAATTTCTGGAAAATCAATTCTGGAATGCTTTAGAAAATCGTAAGTGGACAGTCAAAATCCATTGTTGCCAAGTTCTGAAGACACAAAAAATTCAGAACAACAAGTACCTCAAAATATTCTTCTAAGATTGCAAGTACAAAGACAACATGAACATTCTCAAGATAACTCAACTTCCAGCAGAGAATCATTCTTTGAACCACAGAATCAGAGAACTCGAATTTGAGAGAAATTCATCAGCAGTTGGATGACTTTGAGAAACA
>JZKD02S1785515.1:59136-76320 GCA_000966675.3 Picea glauca | reverse complement strand
TGAAAGTACCCCAAGGACAAATAAAAGCAGTTTTATGTTGGTCCTCAGGAGCGATGTTAATTTGATTATAGCCGGAAAATCCATCCATGAGGGAAAAGATTTCACTACCGGCACAGACATCGACGATCTGGTCGACGAAAGGGGTTGGAAATTTGTCCTTTGGACAGGCTTTGTTGATATCCTGATAATCAACACAAACACGTATACTACCACATTTTTTATCAATCGGTACGGGGTTGGAAACCCATTCTGTCAGAGCCACGGGATAAATAAAACCGTCTTTGAGAAGTTTTTCAACTTCAAGCTTGATGGCTGTGACTTTACATGGATGGACAGGACGGAGGCGCTGCCATACTGGTTTAACTCTAGGGTAAGTTTTTATCTCATGCACAATGATAGACGGGTCGATACCTGGCATCTCTTCGTAACTCCAGGCAAAGACATCACGAAATTCCTTGAATAAAGCAGTATAGGTGACAATTTCCTCTGGAGTACACGAAGCTCCAATATGAGCATTTTCAACTATCCCAGGTTTAACTAAAATATCAATGGGTATCGTGGGAGAAATATTATTGAGGTTCCCTTCCGCAAACACATCATGTGTAGATCCGGGAACAGTCGATATAACAACGGTCGACGGAGTCGAAATCCGCTGGTAATTCTCGAGAGCGTGTTGTTCCAGAAACAATATGGAACGATGATTCCCATCGTCCCACGGTGTATCGGCCATGACAGACATGATCATCTCATCAGTAGGAAAGACTACACGGAAAGGGTCGGGAGACAACTCCTCAAGAGAGGGTGAAGGAGGTGTTGTTGATTGAATCGCATCATAAGCAGACTCAACTGGACTTAACGGCATGACGTCGCCGAAACGAGCATGATCTCCAGGATCAGGGACTACCCAAGGGTCAAAGAACATTGGAAGTTCATAAGGAATGGCAGAGATCATATTAATCGAAGCAATGAATGGGCGCAAAATATCGAGTGGTGGTGGTATGGGAAAAGTACCCATTAACGAAGAGTCTTTTAAGAGACCGACTCCAACATTCTCGTAAACCGGTGGGGTTTTGGCTATAAAAGGCACATTTCCAGTGTGAGTATCAGAATTAAATAAGGCAAGTTGATCAACCGTAATGACTTTTCCCTGGTGAGGAAATCGTAAGACGCGGAAAAGTGTTGACACAACAACACGCATGGAATCTACCCAGCTACGGCCAAGAAGAAGATTGTAATATAAGGGAGCATCGAAAACTTCCACTTCGACTTGGACGGTCTTACCTTCTAGAGAGATAGGAAACGAGGAAAGAACGTCATAAGGCTTAAAACCTGAGCCATTGAAGGATTTCAAAGTATTTTGTGATTCAGTTAATGGAGGAGAGTCAATGGATTTCCAACCAATAAGAGACATTACACACATAGAGGCCCCCTCATCAACAACCGTCCGAAAAATGTTTTTGTCGGCAACAACAACTTGTATCTGAAAAGAAAGTTGTGGGGTTAACCTTGGAACATGGTCATCCAAGTCAAAGACTATCAAATTCGAATCTATAGGATCAATTCCACCTATAGCTTTCAACAGAGCCCTTTGTTGCGCAGGACAAGACTGAAGGACTTCAAGGGAAGACATCGCTGAAGGTGCTTGGGCCAGATCTTCCACAATACTGTAGTTCTAGGCCGCACGAACATGAGGATTGAATGCCGACTTCTTAAGGACACCTTTCGGAGGTCGTAGGACTGTATCAAGTCTCAGTCTTTCGAGATGAAGAGGACCGTTCATAGGTGGATTTAGCGGAGAGATTTTTACCAAGTCATGGGGTAAATCGTCAACCTTCTCCTTAGATGGAGAATAGTCCTTGGCTCTAGTTGCGATGGCAACGTCATTGTTCTTAGAATCACCGATGCACATCAAAACATATTATGTGGTAGAAGTAGATGGTTAGTCATGGATGACCAAGGAGTCCTCTTGCTGAGACGGGAAGAGTTGGGACAAGTCTGTCGGCGTAGAGGGTTTGGGTGTTCCTTGAAGGAACTTGTTAACTTCGGCACGTCTAGGACAATCCTTCGTGTAGTGATCGTCACCACAGATAAGGCAAGGGTAGCGTGGTTTGCGCTTATCCCGATCATCAACAAGAGGGGTTTTGGTTTGTTCATTCTGATTATTATTTTTACTCTCCTTATTCTTGCCTCTCCCTTTCTTTTTATTTTTACTGGTCGGCGTAGATTGAACAACGTTCACTTCAGAGGTTTTACCGGCGGGAGGAGCAGGAGACAGAGCATTATGAACATTAGAAGAATTGGACTTAGGGGTTGTAGTTGAAACGGAATGTGAGTGACTATGAGTATAACCAATCACACCATCAACTGCATGTGAGGCAGCTGGAGTAGTGGAAGCGCTAGAAGTACCAGGATGGGGTAGGTCAGGTAGCAAATCATACAATGTTCTCATTTGCGAATAAATGAGATCAAGATATTGGGCACGACTTATAGCCTGCTCCTCTGTAACAACGCCACCCATGGCGATTTTCTTACCAATCTCGTTCACAAAGGATTTCGTGAACCATTCTGCCAGTAACTGATCCGGGAGCTCAAGTTTGATGAGACGTCGTCGCCGCCTCCACTCATGTATATGATCCGAGATATGAGTTCCTTTAGATTGTTTAAAAGAAGTTAAAATCTCAGTCCTGGTATCATAACGGATCGGTAAGTGGTAATGTGTAATAAAATCCATATCCAGGGTATTAAAATTGGAGAAGAAACCTCATGGCAATTCAATGTACCACTTCACAGCGAAACCAATAAGAGTTATTTGAAAAAGACGTAGACGAATGGAGTCATCCATCAGCGAGTTGGATGAACACCATAAATGAAAAGTCATGACATGATTATTTAGGTCCTCTCCCGGCTTGCGATCGAATTTCGGAATATCTGATGGAAGTTTAGCAGGGATAGCAGGCCATTGAGGAGAGTGACGAATAGGATCATTTAGAATCCTAGACAAATCTAGAAAATCCAAAGTAGCAAGGAAAGGAAAATGTCGGTTTACTTGCGAGTACTGATGGCTTTAGGGTGGAAGCCCTGTTGGAAAACCAGTAGGACCATAAGCAAACTGTCCATAGAGGGAAGGCCCAGGCTGACTCTGTGGTGGACGGATAGGATAATAACCCCAAGGATTGTAACCTTGAGTTTCAGTAGGGACCTGGGGTTGAGTAGTCTAACCTGTACCCCAAATAGGATTCGTTACACCCGGATAAGGTTGACCCACTGTAGGGACAGTTTGTTGCCCCCCAACATTTTGAGGAAAGTTCTGTAGAAGTTGAGTCCAATATTGGGCCAATTCAGGGAGTATATTTTGTCCAAATGGGGAGGTTGGTCCCCCTACTGTAGGTACAGTTCCACTCGGAAGTTGTGTGCCAACCATAGGTTGCGTAGTAACTTTTTTTTGGCCGAGAAAAGGAAAAGGAACCATACCACCCTGTCCACCAACAGGAATCTGTGGGTTTGGTGCAATAGTTCGGATAGTACCACTAGGATTAGGATTACCAGAAGGAAACTGAGGGAGTGTCGGGATGAATCCGGGAATAGGATGCCCAGGAAAAGGTGGACCACCTGGAGAACCGGTTGGGGTTTGTGGAGGTGTTGGATTGGCAGAATTCAACAATGCATTCAGCGCATGGTAACCGGGTGGTAATTTCAGAATGACATCAGGTATTCGATGGGTATTAATAGGAGGAAGAGTAGTTGCAGTAATTCCGTTTTGGACACGCATAGTATTTACGAGATGGGCCATCTCAGGAGGGAGAACAAAACGATAAGTAGTAGTCTTGGGTGCAGTTTCTATCTCAGGAGACACAGGAGGGTTGATTTCGTAAATAGGGGGTGACTCAGTACCAAAAAGGGCTCGTCGGAGATCACCCGACCAAAAAGGATCTTGGCCTACTACACCATGAGAAGGTCCAACAGTTGATTCAAAAGAAGTAACAACGGTTTCTTCTGAAGGATTCACTCGTCCAACAGGTCGTTCACCACGACGAACGCGATAGTATTCTACAATGTTGGTAACTTGAAACTCTTCTAGAGAATCGGTTCGTTCGACTTGTGGAAGTGGTGTGCTGACAACTGGAATGTCACTGGTTTCCCCTTGTGGTGAAGTAACCATAGGGACTTCAGTCTGATAGGGTGAACCCTCGGGGGTACCCTCAGGTGTTGTGGTATGCAAGGGTTGTGAAGCTTCCAGATGTTCTGGGGATAAACCTTGCATCCTACGTGAACGTCGTGGGGGAGAAATTCTAAACAAGTGACAAGTTCCGCGAGAAAAATCCTAAGGCCAACTTCGAGAAATAAACAACACTCGCTAGCAAATAAAATCTAGGAAGCAATCACCAAGCAAAAAATACCTTCTAATTTCGAGGCCACTAGTTGGTGATGAAATCCAACGTCGCAACAACGAGATGAGAAGGGGCGGGGCTAAGGTGTAAAAGTTACGTCGATGACCTGCTTAACAGACTTACGCCCTGGTGCAAGATCCCACACATAATCGTGGGTATACCCTCCAAGGAGCCCGAGTGAGTTTGATCAACGCCGATTCTAGGTACCGTGAAGACTTTCCCCTCCACAGTCACCTTTGGTAAGAACCTAGAGAGATAGGCCACTAAGGTCACCACAAACAATAGTGCAGCCTAGGGGAACAGTCGTCAATCTGATCCACACGCAAGGGAAGGGTATCAAGCCCGAAACCAAATCAAAGGCTTCCACTCATAATTGTGGGTATACCTCGGAGTGATCCCCATAATACGTGCAATCTCTACACCGATGTCAACAAAGCAGGGGTAGTGACTCTGCCAACACCAATGCGACCTAGTGCTTAACCCTTGTGTTAGAAGGGCATCCCAGGACAATATTTTGCAAATGGAATTTAACACTCCCTAACTCAAGATTCTATTGTGTGTTTTTGAGCTTTTGGAGAGTGTGTCTCTCTTCCTACTCCAAAGCACTAGCCTAGCTAAATGTTAGTGTAAAATAGCGCTAGAAAAGAGTTAATAGATCAATTTTAATATTACAGGATGTTTTTAAAACTTGTTGATTACTCAAAGGTAATGGAAGTGAAACTCATGATGTGTGACTCTGACCCAAGTAATGCAAGGATAATGATGAAATATGATTCTTTTCATTCCATGAATCCTAGCTATGGGAGAGAGAGAAAATTTTCCAAATCAACCCAAATACTACAATGAAAATGCAATGCACAATTTCCTTTCATATGCCAATACAAACAATCATTTATCAATGAACAGTCTATATGTCATTTTCAAGTGCTTGAATAAACTCTTAAAATTTGATTTTCAATGTCTTTGAACAAGAAAAAACAAAATCTTGAAAGAAAACTTGTTGTTCACTTTCCAAGAAGAACTCTAATCAATGAGAAAATAAAGTCAAATCATAAAGAAACAACAATAACAACCCAACCAACACTTTCAATGAAAGTAAAAGCAAAAAGAAAACCAATGAGGCTTCTCAATGCTGACGAAAAATGTTCTTTCGGACCACCAAGCGAGTGAGAAACACAACGCACTTAACTCTCTACCAATCACTTGTTCTCAGCCAATCAGACATACCCAACTTCAGAAGTCAGAGAGAAAGAAAATGCCAAACAAAGCTAAGAAACGAAAGTCAAGTTACCAAGGGTAAGAAAGACCTAGAAACCCTAAATCTATTCCAGCAAAAAAACTAGAACAAGAGATGTATAAGTCAATGACCCAATAAGCCAAAAAGACATAATTCAACTGTTCTGAGAAATTGAAAAAGTCAAAACTTGATTTCAAAAATTTCAAAAATCTTGCTCGTAGGCAAGTAGTCTTACACAGTGTGAGAAGATAGTGTTCTCACAGGCCACTTTGAAGCAAAGGGAGGGGTGTTCACACTGAACCCTATATGTAGGGTGCGAACTTGACTGGTTTTCGCAGGCTGTCAATGGACACAGTGCGAGAATTCCTGAAGATAATAAAATTTTTGAAAATGCAAGCAAAATTCAGGCTGGCTTATAGACCCAGAAGGTCTCTCAGGATATCCTGAGGACTCAGACACTGACAAAACATGAGAAAAAAGAAAATAGAGCAAATGGCCATAGGAAATTCAAAAAACCATACAGAAAAAGGGAATAGGTCCCCAGTGGAGTCGCCAATTTTGTTTCAGGATAAATCCGTGAGTGCGGACACAAACCGATCTCCCTAGATCCACCTTGATCTAGAACAAAACAAGACAGAATAATACTCTTTCCCTAGATCTAGCCTATTGGATGAACTAAGAGGTAAGGAATATGGACATACCTTATGAACACTTTCCTTAGGTCTCTGTTGTTCCAAGCTTCGCTCCAATGCTCTTGCACCGTCCANCGGTGGGGTTTTGGCTATAAAAGGCACATTTCCAGTGTAAGTATCGGAATTAAATAAGGCAATTTGATCAACCGTAATGACTTTTCCTTGGTGAGGAAATCGTAAGACGCGGAAAAGTGTTGACACAACAGCATGCATGGAATCTACCCAGCTACGGCCAAGAAGAAGATTGTAATATAAGGGAGCATCGAAAACTTCCACTTCAACTTGAACGGTCTTACCTTCTAGAGAGATAGGCAACAAGGAAAGAACGTCATAAGGCTTAAAACCTGAGCCATTGAAGGATTTCAAAGTATTTTTTGATTCAGTTAACGGAGGAGAGTCAATGGCTTTCCAACCAATAAGAGACATTACACACATAGAGGCCCCCTCATCAACAACCGTCCGAAAAATGTTTTTTTCGGCAACAACAACTTGTATCTGAAAAGAAAGTTGTGGGGGTAACCTTGGAACATGGTCATCCAAGTCAAATACTATCAAATTTGAATCTATAGGATCAATTCCACCTATAGCTTTCAACAGATCCCTTTGTTGCGCAGGACAAGACTGAAGGACTTCAAGGGCAGACATCGCTGAAGGTGCTTGGGACAGATCTTCCACAATACTGTAGTTCTAGGCCGCACGAACATGAGGATTGAATTCCGACTTCTTAAGGACACCTTTCGGAGGTCGTAGGACTGTATCAAGTCTCAGTCTTTTGAGATGAAGAGGACCGTTCATAGGTGGATTTAGCGGAGAGATTTTTACCAAGTCATGGGGTAAATCGTCAACCTTCTCCTTAGATGGAGAATAGTCCTTCGCTCTAGTTGCGATGGCAATGTCATTGTTCTTAGAATCACCGGTGCACATCAAAACATATGATGTGGTAGAAGTAGATGGTTAGTCATGGATGACCAAGGAGGCCTCTTGCTGAGACGGGAAGAGTTGGGACAAGTCTGTCGGTGTAGAGGGTTTGGGTGTTCCTTGAAGGAACTTGTTAACTTCGGCACGTCTAGGACAATCCTTCGTGTAGTGATCGTCACCACAGATAAGGCAAGGGTAGCGTGGTTTGCGCTTATCCCGATCATCAACAAGAGGGGTTTTGGTTTGTTCATTCTGATTATTATTTTTACTCTCCTTATTCTTGCCTCTCCCTTTCTTTTTATTTTTACCGGTCGGCGTAGATTGAACAGCGTTCACTTCAGAGGTTTTACCGGCGGGAGGAGCAAGAGACAGAGCATTATGAACATTAGAAGAATTGGACTTAGGGGTTGTAGTTGAAACAGAATGTGAGTGACTATGAGTATAACCAATCACACCATCAGCTGCATGTGAGGCAGCTGGAGTAGTGGAAGCGCTAGAAGTACCAGGACGGGGTAGGTCAGGTAGAAAATCGTACAATGTTCTCATTTGCGAATAAATGAGATCAAGATATTGGGCACGACTTATAGCCTGCTCCTCTATAACAACGCCACCCATGGCGATTTCCTTACCAATCTCGTTCACAAAGGATTTCGTGAACCATTCTGCCAGTAACTGATCCGGGAGCTCAAGTTTGATGAGACGTCGTCGCCGCCTCCACTCATGTATATGATCCGAGATACGAGTTCCTTTAGATTGTTTAAAAGAAGTTAAAATTTCAGTCCTGGTATCATAACGGATCGGTAAGTGGTAATGTGTAAGAAAATCCATAGCCAGGGTATTAAAATTGAAGAAGAAACCTCGTGGCAATTCAATGTACCACTTCGCAGCGAAACCAGTAAGAGTTCTTTGAAAAAGATGTAGACGAATGGAGTCATCCATCAGCGAGTTGGATGAACACCATAAATGAAAAGTCATGACATGATTATTTAGGTCCTCTCTCGGCTTTCCATCGAATTTCGGAATATCTGATGGAAGTTTAGCAGGGATAGCAGGCCATTGAGGAGAGTGACGAATAGGATCATTTAGAATCCTAGACAAATCTAGAAAATCCAAAGTAGCAAAGAAAGGAAAATGTCGGTTTACTTGCGAGTACTGATGGCTTTAGGGTGGAAGCCCTGTTGGAAAACCAGTAGGACCATAAGCAAACTGTCCATAGAGGGAAGGCCCAGGCTGACTCTGTGGTGGACGGATAGGATAATAACCCCAAGGATTGTAACCTTGAGTTTCAGTAGGGACCTGGGGTTGAGTAGTCTAACCTGTACCCCAAATAGGATTGGTTACACCCGGATAAGGTTGACCCACTGTAGGGACAGTTTGTTGCCCCCCAGCATTTTGAGGAAAGTTCTGTAGAAGTTGAGTCCAATACTGGGCCAATTCAGGGGGTATATTTTGTCCAAATGGGGAGGTTGGTCCCCCTACTGTAGGTACAGTTCCACTCGGAAGTTGTGTGCCAACCGTAGGTTGCATAGTAACTTTGTTTTGGCCGAGAAAAGGAAAAGGAACCATACCACCCTGTCCACCAACAAGAATCTGTGGGTTTGGTGCAATAGTTGGGATAGTACCACTAGGATTAGGATTACCAGAAGGAAACTGAGGGAGTGTCAGGATGAATCCGGGAATAGGATGCCCAGGAAAAGGTGGACCACCTGGAGAACCGGCTGGGGTTTGTGGAGGTGTTGGATTGGCAGAATTCAACAATGCATTCAGCGCATGGTAACCGGGTGGTAATTTCGGAATGACATCAGTTATTCGCTGGGTATTAATAGGAGGAAGAGTAGTTGCAGTAATTCCAGTTTGGACACGCGTAGTATATGCGAGATGGGCCATCTCGGGAGGGAGAAAAAAATGATAAGTAGTAGTCTTGGGTGCAGTTTCTATCTCAGGAGACACAAGAGGGTTGATTTCGTAAATAGGGGGTGACTCAGTACCAAAAAGGGCTCGTCGGAGATCACCCGACCAAAAAGGATCTTGGCCTACTACACCATGAGAAGGTCCAACAGTTGATTCAAAATAAGTAACAACGGTTTCTTCTGAAGGATTCACTCGTCCAACAGGTCGTTCACCACGACGAACGCGATAGTATTCTACAACGTTGGTAACTTGAAACTCTTCTAGAGAATCAGTTCGTTCGACTTGTGGAAGTGGTGTGCTGACAACTGGAATGTCACTGGTTTCCCCTTGTGGTGAAGTAACCATAGGGACTTCAGTCTGATGGGGTGAACCCTCGGGGGTACCCTCAGGTGTTGTGGTATGCAAGGGTTGTGAAGCTTCCGGATGTTCCGGGGATAAACCTTGCATCCTACGTGAACGTCATGGGGGAGAAATTGTAAACAAGTGACAAGTTCCGCGAGAAAAATCCTAAGGCCAACTTCGAGAAATAAACAACACTCGCTAGCAAATAAAATCTAGGAAGCAATCACCAAGCAAACAATACCTTCTAATTTCGAGGCCACTAGTTGGTGATGAAATCCAACGTCGCAACAACGAGATGAGAAGGGGTGGGGCTAAGGTGGAAAAGTTACGTTGATGACCTGCTTAACAGACTTACACCCTGGTGCAAGATCCCACACATAATCGTGGGTATACCCTCCAAGGAGCCCGAGTGAGTTTGATCAACGCCAATTCCAGGTACCGTGAAGACTTTCCCCTCCACAGTCACCTTTGGTAAGAACCTAGAGAGATAGGCCACTAAGGTCACCACAAACAATAGTGCAGCCTAGGGGAACAGTCATCAGTCTGATCCACACGCAAGGGCAGGGTATCAAGCCCGAAACCAACTCAAAGGCTTCCACTCATAATTGTGGGTATACCTCGGAGTGATCCCCATAATACATGCAATCTCTACACCGATGTCAACAAAGCAGGGGTAGTGACTCTGCCAACACCAATGCGACCTAGTGCTTAACCCTTGTGTTAGAAGGGCATCCCAGGACAATATGTTGCAAATGGAATTTAACACTCCCTAACTCAAGATTCTATTGTGTTTTTTTGAGCTTTTGGAGAGTGTGTCTCTCTTCCTACTCCAAAGCACTAGCCTAGCTAAATGTTAGTGTAAAATAGCCCTAGAAAAGAGTTACTAGATCAATTTTAATATTACGGGATGTTTTTAAAAGTTGTTGATTACTCAAAGGTAATGGAAGTGAAACTCATGATGTGTGACTCTGACCCAAGTAATGCAAGGATAATGATGAAATATGATTCTTTTCATTCCATGAATCCTAGCTATGGNGAATTAATTGAAAGTGAAACTTACAACCTGAGCCTTGATGTCATAGGTCTCCTTTCGATGGCTCCTAACTCTGACACACACACTTGCTCATGCATGAAGAAAATCAACCACTTTTGATGACCTTGTTGTTGTCTCTTGCTGCTGTAGCATCAATCCTCCATACAGTCTTGCACTAAATCTTCAATCAATCTATTGCTAGTTTACTTCTAACTTTCTTAACCCTTTCCATGAGCAATCTCCTCAATATATAGGAGAAGATAGATTAGTTACTTGGATAGAAAATGATCCCAAGATATCTGGAATGCCAACACCTGAATAACCAGTCGAAGCCAACTCATGTTTCTAGAAGATCCCCTTCTAGAAGATTCGAGATTTTATCTTTTTATTTACTTTGGGACATGTTCTCACCCTAACCATTAGGTACAGTGCGAACCATTCACACCCTAGCTTAATGCATCCTGCGAGAATCAGACATTCTCGCAGGCAGATATATAGGTGACCTGCGAACATCCCTTAAAAGCATGATTTCTGGAAGCAGACAACTGTAACTTTTCTCAGGAAAGTATTCTTAGTGAAGAGCTAGATTTTCCATCATCATAACATTATCACAACATCATCACGATGACCAAAATTGTGGATAACACTTCTCGATAGAGCTCGCACCAAGAGCGGTGTTGGTTTCTAGGACACCCTACCGGATGAGCACACCTGAGTTAGTTGAACTCAAATTGCAATTGAAAGAAATGATGGATAAGGGTTATATTCGACCCAGCATGTTCTCGTGGGGAGCTCCATTCCTGTTTGTGAAAAAGAATGATGGTACCCTTAGACTGTGTATCGATTATAGACAACTCAATAAAGTAAACATCAAGAACAAGTACCCCTTGCCCAGGATCTATGATCTATTCGATCAGTTAGGAGGAGCGACTATCTTCTCAAAGATTGACTTGAGTTCAGGATACCATCAAGTCTAAATCAAGGGTGAAGACATCCATAAGACCACTTTCCGAACACGGTATGGTCACTATGAGTTTGTGGTAGTGCCATTTGGGTTAACCAATGCCACTACCACTTTCATGTGCTTAATGAACAATGTACTCAGTAATTTTTTAGATAAATTTGTACTAGTTTTCATCGATGACATATTAATCTACTCTAATAATAGAGAGGAACATGAAGATCATCTTAGACTTGTGCTGCAAGTGCTAAGAGAGCATCAACTCTATGCTAAATTCAGCAAATGTGACTTCTTTAAGAAGCAAATACATTAATTGGGAAATGTTCTGTCCGAGGAAGGGGTAGCAGTAGATATTGACATGATCAGGTCTATCATGGAATGGCCTACCCCAAAAGATGTCTCAGATGTCAGATCCTTTATGGAATTGGCGGGATACAATAGAAGATTTATAAAAGATTTCTCCAAGATTGGTTGTCCAATCACTGCCCTCCAGAAGAAGGGAAAAAAAAAATTGTGGACACAACAATGTGAAGAAATATTTCAAACCTTAAAACATCTACTAACCCATGCACCTGTGTTGAAAATCGCTGACCCAGAAGCTGACGTCCTTGTGTGCATGGATGCCTGTAAGGAAGGGCTCGGAGGAGTCCTTATGTAGGAAGGAAAGGCGATCTGTTATGAATCCCGAAAATTGAATGAACACTAGGTCAATTATGTGACTCATGATTTGGAACTGGCTGCCATAGTGCATGCCTTAAAAATGTGGATGCATTACCTCCTCAGAAGGAAGTTTGTACTTATGACAGATCACTGTGGATTGNTAGGTCTCCTTTCGATGGCTCCTAGCTCTGACACACACACTTGCTCATGCATGAAGAAAATCAACCACTTTTGATGACCTTGTTGTTGTCTCTTGCTGTTGTAGCATCAATCCTCCATACAGTCTTGCACTAAATCTTCAATCAATCTCTTGCTAGTTTACTTATAACTTGCTTAACCCTTTCCATGAGAAATCTCCTCAATATATAGGAGAAGATAGATTAGTTACTTGGATAGAAAATGATCCCAAGATCTCTGGAATGCCAGCACCTGAATAACCAGTCAAAGCCAACTCATGTTTCTAGAAGATCCCCTTCTAGAAGATTCAAGATTTTATCTTTTTATTTCCTTTGGGACATGTTCGCACCCTAACCATTAGGTACAGTGCGAACCATTCACAACCTAGCTTAATGCAGCCTACGAGAATTAGGCATTCTCGCAGGCAGATATATAGGTGACCTGCAAACATCCCTTAAAAGCATGATTTCTGGAAGCAGACAACTGTAACTTTTCTCAGGAAAGTATTCTTAGTGAAGAGCTAGATTTTCCATCATCATAACATTATCACAACATCATCACGATGACCAAAATTGTGGATAACACTTCTCGATAGAGCTCGCACCAAGAGCGGTGTTGGTTTCTAGGACACCCTACCGGATGAGCACACCTGAGTTAGTTGAACTCAAATTGCAATTGAAAGAAATGATGGATAAGGGTTATATTCGACCCAGCATGTTCTCGTGGGGAGCTCCATTCCTGTTTGTGAAAAAGAATGATGGTACCCTTAGACTGTGTATCGATTATAGACAACTCAATAAAGTAAACATCAAGAACAAGTACCCCTTGCCCAGGATCTATGATCTATTCGATCAGTTAGGAGGAGCGACTATCTTCTCAAAGATTGACTTGAGTTCAGGATACCATCAAGTCTAAATCAAGGGTGAAGACATCCATAAGACCACTTTCCGAACACGGTATGGTCACTATGAGTTTGTGGTAGTGCCATTTGGGTTAACCAATGCCACTACCACTTTCATGTGCTTAATGAACAATGTACTCAGTAATTTTTTAGATAAATTTGTACTAGTTTTCATCGATGACATATTAATCTACTCTAATAATAGAGAGGAACATGAAGATCATCTTAGACTTGTGCTGCAAGTGCTAAGAGAGCATCAACTCTATGCTAAATTCAGCAAATGTGACTTCTTTAAGAAGCAAATACATTAATTGGGAAATGTTCTGTCCGAGGAAGGGGTAGCAGTAGATATTGACATGATCAGGTCTATCATGGAATGGCCTACCCCAAAAGATGTCTCAGATGTCAGATCCTTTATGGAATTGGCGGGATACAATAGAAGATTTATAAAAGATTTCTCCAAGATTGGTTGTCCAATCACTGCCCTCCAGAAGAAGGGAAAAAAAAAATTGTGGACACAACAATGTGAAGAAATATTTCAAACCTTAAAACATCTACTAACCCATGCACCTGTGTTGAAAATCGCTGACCCAGAAGCTGACGTCCTTGTGTGCATGGATGCCTGTAAGGAAGGGCTCGGAGGAGTCCTTATGTAGGAAGGAAAGGCGATCTGTTATGAATCCCGAAAATTGAATGAACACTAGGTCAATTATGTGACTCATGATTTGGAACTGGCTGCCATAGTGCATGCCTTAAAAATGTGGATGCATTACCTCCTCAGAAGGAAGTTTGTACTTATGACAGATCACTGTGGATTGCGGTATTTGTTTGATCAACCCAAGCTCAATGCTAGACAAGCTAGATGGATGGCCCTCATTAGCGAATTTGATTTTGAAATCAAACACATTAAAGGGAAAGAGAATAGGGTGGCCAATGCCCTTATCAGAAGCATGAGAACAATTCACCTAGCAGCAATGAGTACCTGTGACACAGATATCAAGAACCAAGTCAAAAAGGCACAAGAAACAAATTCCTTCGTTCGAATTGTGAACCTGTACCCACAACAAGGACCCGCTGGAGCCAAATATGAAGGCTATTAGATGACCGAAGGAGGCCTGCTCACTTACAAAGATAGACTATACATTCCCAATTATGACGACTTGAAGAGGTTCATCATGGATGAACTACATACAAGACCCTACACTGGTCACCCAGGATACCAAAAAATGATTACTGCCACCCGGAAACAATTTTATTGGCCTGGATTGAAAAAGGACATAGCCAAATATTTGGCCCAATGCATAGAGTGCCAATAGGTTAAAGCAGAACATCGACACCCAACAGGACTACTACACCCTCTACCCATCCCAGAATGGAAATGGGAAACCATCTCCATGGATTTTATCACTGGATTGCCAACTTCAACCAAACAGAATGACACCATTATGGTAGTGGTGGATAAAATGAGCAATTTAGTTCATTTCATCCCCATCAAATCAACCTGCAAGGCAATAGATATTGCCCAGATATTCATGAAAGAGGTATTCCGACTTCACAGTATGACGAGTGAAATAATATCTGACAGAGACACAAAATTTACTTCCAATTTTTGGAAATCCTTGATGACCGGTCTAGAGACTAAATTACTGTTTAGCACTGCCTATCACCCTCAAACTGATGGACAGACAGAAAGAGTAAATCAAATATTAGAAGATATGTTAAGGATGCATGTAATGCATCAACCTAGGAAATGGGAAGATTACCTGCCATTGGNAACATCCCTTAAAAGCATGATTTCTGGAAGCAGACAACTGTAACTTTTCTCAGGAAAGTATTCTTAGTGAAGAGCTAGATTTTCCATCATCATAACATTATCACAACATCATCACGATGACCAAAATTGTGGATAACACTTCTCGATAGAGCTCGCACCAAGAGCGGTGTTGGTTTCTAGGACACCCTACCGGATGAGCACACCTGAGTTAGTTGAACTCAAATTGCAATTGAAAGAAATGATGGATAAGGGTTATATTCGACCCAGCATGTTCTCGTGGGGAGCTCCATTCCTGTTTGTGAAAAAGAATGATGGTACCCTTAGACTGTGTATCGATTATAGACAACTCAATAAAGTAAACATCAAGAACAAGTACCCCTTGCCCAGGATCTATGATCTATTCGATCAGTTAGGAGGAGCGACTATCTTCTCAAAGATTGACTTGAGTTCAGGATACCATCAAGTCTAAATCAAGGGTGAAGACATCCATAAGACCACTTTCCGAACACGGTATGGTCACTATGAGTTTGTGGTAGTGCCATTTGGGTTAACCAATGCCACTACCACTTTCATGTGCTTAATGAACAATGTACTCAGTAATTTTTTAGATAAATTTGTACTAGTTTTCATCGATGACATATTAATCTACTCTAATAATAGAGAGGAACATGAAGATCATCTTAGACTTGTGCTGCAAGTGCTAAGAGAGCATCAACTCTATGCTAAATTCAGCAAATGTGACTTCTTTAAGAAGCAAATACATTAATTGGGAAATGTTCTGTCCGAGGAAGGGGTAGCAGTAGATATTGACATGATCAGGTCTATCATGGAATGGCCTACCCCAAAAGATGTCTCAGATGTCAGATCCTTTATGGAATTGGCGGGATACAATAGAAGATTTATAAAAGATTTCTCCAAGATTGGTTGTCCAATCACTGCCCTCCAGAAGAAGGGAAAAAAAAAATTGTGGACACAACAATGTGAAGAAATATTTCAAACCTTAAAACATCTACTAACCCATGCACCTGTGTTGAAAATCGCTGACCCAGAAGCTGACGTCCTTGTGTGCATGGATGCCTGTAAGGAAGGGCTCGGAGGAGTCCTTATGTAGGAAGGAAAGGCGATCTGTTATGAATCCCGAAAATTGAATGAACACTAGGTCAATTATGTGACTCATGATTTGGAACTGGCTGCCATAGTGCATGCCTTAAAAATGTGGATGCATTACCTCCTCAGAAGGAAGTTTGTACTTATGACAGATCACTGTGGATTGTGGTATTTGTTTGATCAACCCAAGCTCAATGCTAGACAAGCTAGATGGATGGCCCTCATTAGCGAATTTGATTTTGAAATCAAACACATTAAAGGGAAAGAGAATAGGGTGGCCGATGCCCTTAGCATAAGCATGAGAACAATTCACCTAGCAGCAATGAGTACCTGTGACACAGATATCAAGAACAAAGTCAAAAAGGCACAAGAAACAAATTCCTTCGTTCGAATTGTGAACCTGTACCCACAACAAGGACCCGTTGGAGCAAAATATGAAGGCTATTAGATGACCGAAGGAGGCCTGCTCACTTACAGAGATAGACTATACATTCCCAATTATGACGACTTGAAGAGGTTCATCATGGATGAACTACATACAAGACCCTACACTGGTCACCCAGGATACCAAAAAATGATTACTGCCACCCGGAAACAATTTTATTGGCCTGGATTGAAAAAGGACATAGCCAAATATTTGGCCCAATGCATAGAGTGCCAATAGGTTAAAGCAGAACATCGACACCCAACAGGACTACTACACCCTCTACCCATCCCAGAATGGAAATGGGAAACCATCTCCATGGATTTTATCACTTGATTTCCAACTTCAACCAAACAGAATGACGCCATTATGGTAGTGGTGGATAAAATGAGCAATTTAGTTCATTTCATCCCCATCAAATCAACCTGCAAGGCAATAGATATTGCCCAGATATTCATGAAAGAGGTATTCCGACTTGACAGTATGACGAGGGAAATAATATCTGACAGAGACACAAAATTTAATTCCAATTTTTGGAAATCCTTGATGACCGGTCTAGAGACTAAATTACTGTTTAGCACCGCCTATCACCCTCAAACTGATGGACAGACAGAAAGAGTAAATCAAATATTAGAAGATATGTTAAGGATGCATGTAAT
>JZKD02S1785515.1:0-42634 GCA_000966675.3 Picea glauca | reverse complement strand
AGGTCCCAATTGATACATAAGTACGCCTAAATATGGATTCTTTTATTCAATCGGCGACGCTCCTCAAAATAGTCACGACCATGACCCTGACGTCTCCCTTTGAAGTCTTTTCCATCTTCCCGTGCATGCTCGCACGACGAGGTGCAGATGCTCCTGCATCACTCAGGAACTTCGATTTCCTGAATGACGATATCCTGATGAAGGTCGGGAAGTTTTCTTGGTCTGAGAAGGGTTAAACCCCATGCACCTCCTATACGATCTGATGGCTGACAGGTAAATGGACCAAGATCTAATGGTCTAGATCCATTCTTCCTGTGCACACCCCAGAGACTAAACTCCGAGCATCTTAACTCGATTCAACAGCTGACAGGATCTTCTGGATGAGATCCAACGGCTCAGATTGTCCCACCTTGTGCATTCTTCCACTACTTCATGGATGCAAAAATATCAATGGTCCAAATGTTCTCCTAGGCCTTGGGATCTACGATCCTGATTTTTTCTCTTTTCATGAAGATAGAGGGAAAAAGGGACAAGGTATGTAACGCCCTTGTTACTTTTGTCAGTCTAACGGTCGTGAATGTCTATGGGTCATTCGACGAGATCTCATTCGTCGATTTGTTACGTATCCCTACGCTACTACCTCAGAACCTTAAGAGGGTCATTCCTCCTAGTACAGGGTTATTAAGACTTGCCCATTCACGTCCTTTTTCCAGGTTCTTGGAAAACCTCTCCAAGGAGGGAATCTCTGTGAGGAGATCTATACCGAGGCATTCCCGGAGACAGATAAGGGTCAATAACTTCCCGAGAATAGGATGGAAGCCTAACTTTGTTCAACCTAGGCATAAGTAGATTCATTTATCAACGTAAGTCGTGCATGGTTTCCTCTGTTATAAGCATATATCTATTAATTATTATCAAAACACTGCACAGACATTCTTACACTAAAATCATTCACAATTTCACAGTTCTATGAGCATATATATCAGTATATGAATTTTCAAGATGCAATATGTAAAACACTTATCAGAAACACACCAGAAGTGGGTACAACTGCTGAGAGGGGTGCTCGTTTCCACCCAACCGTAGGCTCAGTGACTCCCGACGGATTTACCACTAGCCACCCCTGAGCTGAGACCACGGTGCTCTGAGACTACGTATCTCTGTCTTCTAGTGACGAAGAGAGAAGGTTGAAATCCTTTCTCTCTACTATCACTCACTCTGCGTAAAAAAATTCCAGAGTTCCCCTCGCGTCTTCTCCCTTTCCAATCACTTCTACCTCATGCCTTATCCTCTCGCGAGGTTGCGTGTGGCGCAATTCCCCTCGTGTCTGATCAGTCCTGACGACTCTATGGATCGACGGTTCACCATCCCATCCATCATTAAGCCATCTGCCCACCAGCCTGCGAGGCATTAAATTCGGGGCCAGCGAGCCGCTTTTGGTTCTCCAGGCCACTGGAGTCCAAATACGGTGTTAATTCTCGGTGGAAGTTAACACCACCTTTCCAGGTGCCTTCCATCGCCATCGTGGTCTCTTTTTTGCACATCCCCTCTCACCAGTCCTGCAGTAATTCAAAATGTCATTCACATTCATTGACCTTTTCCTCAAGGTCCATTTACATCACATATTCATATTTCTGAGTTCGCCATAGTTCTTTTCCAGTCCAGTTATATTTACAAGCTGGGGGAAACATGGTGTTACACGAATTCTACCAAATGTAGGTAGTCTTCCCACCTTGATGGTATATCCATCACATACATTCTCAGCATGTCTTCTATTACTCTGTTTACTCTCTCTTTCTGTCCATCAGACTCGGGATGATATTCTGTACTAAAGTTTAGATTCGTTCCGAATCCTTTGAGCATTCCTTTCCAGAAATTCGAAGTGAATTTCGGGTCTTTATCAGACACAATTATCTTAGAAATTCCATGCAAGTGTGCAACTTCTTTTAGGAAAATATCAGCAACATCTGCTGCTCTGTGGGTGGTTTTTAGTGGAATAAAATGGGCAGCTTTAGTAAGCTTGTCTACCACCACCATGATCGAATCATGCTGCTTGCTTGTTCTAGGTAGTCCGGTGATAAAATCCATTGTTACCACATCCCATTTACATTCAGGAATAGGTAAAGGCTGCAGCAACCCTGCTGGGTTCCTATGCTCTGCCTTAACCTTCTAGCACTCCATACATCTGGCAATGTATTCCGCGATTTCTTTCTTCAAACTTAGCCAAAAATAATGGCTTTTGACTGTTGCCATAGTCTTCTGATATCCAGGATGTCCAGCGTAAGCCACGTTATGCATCTCCTTTAGAATTTCCAGCTTCAATTCTCAGACATTGGGTATATACACTTTGTTTTTATACAGAAGTAAACCATTAGTTCCCAAGGTGTAACTTTCCTTGGTCTGTGGTCTCTCATGTTGTTGTAGCTTTGCTACAAGATTTTTGTACTGCAAATCATCATTTGCAGCTTCCAAAATTATGTCTTTCATTTCAGTCTGGTACATGCTAATGGTTGTAGCATGTAATTCGTGCACCTTTTTGCTGATTGCATCAGCCACCTTATTTTCTTTCCCTTTGATATGCTTGATATCAAAGTCATATTCACACAAAAACTCCAGCCATTTGATTTGCCTCGCATTTAAAGTCAGTTGATCAAATAAATACTTCAAACCATTGTGGTCTATTCTCAACTCGAATCTCTTGCCCATGAGGTAATGTCTCCATTTCCTCAAGGCGTGGACGATTGCTGCCATCTCTAAATCGTGAGTGGCATAATTCTTCTCATGTTCCTTCATATTTCGGGATTCATAAAAAACTACAAATCCCTCTTGGCTGGGAACTCCTCCTAGCCCCTCCTTACATGCATCTATGCACACTACGTAATCCTTATCTGGATCTGCAATATTTAGGATTGGAGCACTGGTTAGCAGTTTCTTCAATCGCTGGAAGTTACTCTCACATTCTTCAGTCCACTGGAACTTCTTCCCCTTCCTTTGCAAGGAAGTGATAGAATGGGCTATCATTGAGAATCTTGCTATAAACCTCCTATAGTACCCTGCCAGACCCATAAAATATCTAACTTCTGTCACACTCCTCGGCGCTGGACATTATCGAATGGCCTATACCTTTTCAGGATCCACAACGACCCCTTCTTCAGATATAATATGTCCCAAGTAATGGATCTACCTTTGGTAAAATGAGCACTTTCTTAGTTTTACGTACATCTGGTGTTCTCTCAACACCTGCGACACCATTCTCAAGTGTTTCTCATGTTCTTCCTCTGTCTTGGAATACACCAAGATATCGTCCAGGAAGACTATGACAAACTTGTCCAAATAATTTATGAACACTCCATTCATTAAGCACATGAAAACAACAGGTACATTTGTCAGTCCAAATGGCACCACTGTGAATTCATAATGATCGTACCTTGTTCTAAAGGCGGTCTTGCCAATGTCCTGATCCTTTATTCTCATTTGGTGATATCCATATCTGAGATCTATTTTTGAAAATATTTTTGCATCCTTCAACTGATCAAAGAGATCATCAATCCTTGGCAGAGGATACTTGTTCTTGACAGTGACCTTATTCAACTGTTGAAAATCAATGCACAACCTCAACGTCCCATCTTTCTTCTTCATGAATAGGACTGGGGCTCCCCACGGTGACACACTGGGGAGAATGTAACCTTTCTTTAKTAKCTCTTCGAGYTGCAATTGSAACTCTTTCAGCTCTGGCGTACTCATTCTATAAGGATCTTTCAAAACTGGAKTTGTTCCAKGCATCAAATTTATAGAAAAATCGATGTCCCTCCTCGAAGGTAGTCCAGGTACCTCCTGAAATACATCCTTGAACTCATTGAGTACTTCATGGTMTTCCATATTTGATCTTACATATTGGGATGTTTCTTCCACCTGAGCTGCAAATAATTGACAGCCTTTCCGGTAACATTTCTTCAGCTGCACGGCTGAGATTTCCCTCACAGCCAYGGSTCTGGGAATTCCTTGGACTGTTACCTGATTTTMMTCTTCRTTTAGGCATGTGAACCTCTTGTTGYGGCAATCCAGAAGRGCATGGTGCTGGTCCAACCAGTCCATCCCAATTAAGCAATCATATGAGCCTAAAGGMAAAATKTTCAGTTCAACCTTAGTGCTCATTCCTTTCATGTCCACTGAAGAGGACTTAACCAATTCAGTGACCTTCCTCTTGGTCCCTATGGCCAACTGCACTAAMAAAGACTCCTCATGTTTKCTCCTCATTAGATRMAAACCTTCCACCACTCTAGGATCTACATAAYTATGGCTAGCCCCTGAATCAATTAAAATAACAAGGGGTYGGTTGTTAATCATACCTTCCACTTCAATCATGTGCGATTGAAATTCTTCTTGCTTATTGTCCAGGGYTGCGTAGATCCTCGACACTCTTCTACCCAAATYCTCSAYTGTTTCAGCTTGCTTAACAGTATGTACAGTTCTTGCCTTACCATTTTTATGGGGACAATCTTGGTACTTGCGGTTTCCTTGACARCCCCAACACTRAATGGGCGYCAGTCTTTGTCTTTGTGCTCCCTCTTCAGTCCTTCTCATCTCTCTAAACGATGGTTGTCCTTGACGACTRTTTCGGARAAAGGAAGGCTTGTCTCCCTTCTGCCTCTGTTCTTTCTTAAACCTCTTCGGGTCATCCCAAGCCCTTCGAAARGTAGKCTTTTCTCTTTACTATTCRTATWAGAATTTTTCMCTTCTTATTGTTTCTTMCATAGTCTTAGGATCATCATATTGAATCTTGTCACCAATGGAAGGTGGCAGTCCACTCAGATAGCTCTGAATTTTAACAGCCTCATCCTTGATGAATGGAACATACTTCAGTAGTTCCAGAAAATTTCGTTCATACTCATCAATGGTCGTACTGCCCAACTTGAGTTCGAAGAACTCCTTCATATTTTTGTCATAGTATATTTTAGCCGGGTATTTCTTCTCGAAATACCTCTTAAATTCCTTCCAATTGACCTCTTTCTCTCTGATGTGCTGCACCTGTACCAATTGATCCCACCACATGGATGCTTTTCCTTTCAGTTGGTACAATACAATTATTCCTTCTGCATGGGTGGAATAATTCTACAATTGGAAGTATTTCTTCATGCCAAGMAACCATGTCTCGGCATATTCCTCCTTCTTATGTTCTCCATCAAATGTTGGAGGCTTAATCTTGTTCATCTCTCCTTTCAATTCCTCCCTTCYAGATTTCCAATGTTTTCTGGTAGGGGATGGGCTTGAACTACTATGTGTCTTCCTGTCAGAATGTYSTTGGGAGTGACTAAGATGTCGRCTATCACTSCTCGAMCTACTTCTTCTCCCATAGKTTCTGCGACTCTCTGTCATACTGGAGTCTCTTCATTTCTCGAGTTTCTTCYCTATTCTTTCTAGACTCTTCAAATATTTTAAGTTTAATGCACCCTGCCGGTCCCTAACTTTCATGAGCTTTCGGCTATCGYCTCGGCRAGCCTTGGCCTCTCTTTGGAATCCTTCAAGGATTTTCATTATGTRATCTTCCTTATCCTTCTCTTTTYCGTGCCCATTGGAGTTCGATCCTTCGACTCCCAGGTTAACATCCTTTCCTTCCTGTTCRTSTTCTATTTCARGGGTAATCTGCACTCTTCCCCACTCCATACTTGACATTGGTTAACTAGAGTACTGACCTCYGTTGAACCCTGCACAMACACTTGGCAATTAAATTYGAATTTTGTCAAGCCATMGAAAMTTCACGAACAATMTTCAGCATGTATGAATAATACCAACAAGAACAAAACACATTTCGATTCCAAATGAGTTTTCTGAGCYTCTCGTTCGGCTCTGCAATTTTCGTGTTTTTGGAGCTTTCTTTTTTGACACTTYGGGATTTCGKAACTTCGGGTTTCATGGTTTTGGTACTGGAGAACTCCCGTTTAACTCTCCTAGCTAGACTCGGGGTTCACACAACCTCCCCTTATATGACCATAGTCATACCTCCTATCGGAGTTTCAGACTTCCCCATGTCCAAATGCACATGTCCTCAGGGTTCGCGATTCAACAAATCCCGACGCGCCCTTCACACGTTAGCCCTCCTGGCTTAGCTCTTGGTCCACGTGACCTCTACCCCGTGACTGTAGTCAAACCTCTCATCGGGGTTTTGGGGTTCGGAGTTTCACAATGCATGGACTTCTTGTCCCCACGATTCTCGATTCTCCGAATCCCCACTAGCAGACAGCTGGCTCCCACTTATCGAGATTTCGCGATTCGCGATTCCAAAATACATAAACATTTTGTCACCAGGATCCTCGATATCCCCATGATCCAAACACAGATCAACAACTTCCTCTCAGTCCCTTCCCGATGGTGTCGATTGCTACCACGCATCCTCCTCAAGAATGGACGGTCCTTGCTGCTTTTCGCTATTTTGCGATTTCACGATTTCAAATGCTCTGGGTGCCTTGTCTTTGGGGTTCGTGAAACGTCGAACCCCGATATGTCGATGGGCTCCCGATCTCGCCCACGTGTCCCAACTAAGGGATGGCTCAGATTGTTCCTGAGACTTTTACCATGAAAATTCCCGACCTCCTTTGTGACTCTCGATATCGCGATTCCCGATTTCCCCGAAATGGAAAATCTCACGACACGTGTCCTCCATCTTTCAGACGGTCTAGATCTATTTTGGAGCTTTCACCCCTAGTCTCTGAGATTTAACCTTCGGACATATCCTGACAGATCCTACGGCTGACGAGTTTTCCGGTCGAGATCTGATAGCTCAAATGGTTCCTAACCAATTCGGAATTTCGCATATCGCGATTTTCCCACATTCTTATGTATTTCAAAAATGAATTTTAATTTCTACGCACATTTTTCCAAATCCAACGGTCACGAAAGCTTGCCTTCCCTCCCAAACAAATCCTAAGGTTCTAACACCATTGGTGTAGAGACCTGTCTCCCCGTGGCCATAGACCCCACCAGCTGCAGTTTCACTCGCCCCTATACTTACTGAGCTCATAAGCACGGTCAAGCAACTACTTAACACTCTGGAACAAACCAAGGTCCAAAATTGATTATCTAGACCCAATTTCCCTTTGCATTCTCAGTCCAAAGACCACTCCACTGGCCCATCTAGGCTCAGTGTCGAAACCTCGCTCTGATACCAATTTGTAACACACCCATTTCAAAATTTTGGGCTTATTCGCACTCTGATACCAATTTGTAACACCCTTTTTCATTCAAACTACCCAGGGTTACTATAAGACTACTTGGTAGATAACCCAGAATGACTGTAGCGCACCTTGGCTACCATGTAGGTGTTACTACGCAGAATAACACATTCTCATTCATAGTTAATCGCGTTCATTTAAGCAATGAAATACATTTAAGCTCAGAGTAAGCATAAGATTCATTTTAACATAAGTAATCCATGTCAAATATATTAATCCAAATGCACAACAAAATGCATGATCGTTATAATACACAGAGATACAAAACATATTGATAAAATGTGATAAAACATAGTTAGACATTTATCTTGTAACAATGGTGGGATCCACCAACCAAGTGCAGGCATTCCACGAACCACCCAGCCTTAGACCACACTGCTCATGAGTTCAGCAACGGATCACCCCCGAGTTGGGACTTAGCTCCACCCCCAAGGCAAGGAATCCTAGCTAGGCTAAGGTTACAGGGAAAACAACACTTAGAATCTGGAAGGATTCTTTCCAAGATTCCATCTTACGCCCACTACTACCAGACTCTCATTCTCCACATGCTTATTCCACCCGGGAGTATACACCTTCACAAGCACAATCTATCGGTGCTAACCTCCCTCTCTAGGTCTTGGCAACGGGTCGAATCACGAAGTCTCAGAGCCTGAAGCTGGTGCTGGACACTCTTTGGAAGAAACCTCTTCCAACAACATCCACCTCCCTCACCTAGAGAGAGGTCACACACATGCTCAATCACCACCTTCACTAGACAACAATTCATGCGCAATCCATCTCTGCATGACCACCACAGTCAACCAGGGATACTGACTCAGACCTCTCAGAACAAGTTCAACAATGGCAGCCAGGGCTCACGGTGTTAATTTTCGAAATTGCCTGAGAAGCAATTTCCGCAGGGATTTTCACAGACTCTCTCCCCCCAATGGAAGAATGGTAGGTCCCCCCCAGGATAGACTCACACTCTGGTTGTCGGGAATGCGTGACAGACAATCCACGCAAGGGTCAATGCAGGTTCTAACAGTTTAGAGGATGTGCGAGGGTTTCTCTACAGGAGTCAGACCCATTCCCTTCTGGCAGTCCATGAGTCGAATGGAGGAGGAACCCCCAACACGGCTCAACTCATCCTTTTATTGCATGTGCTAGGGTTGACACTTGTCACCCATGCGACTCCATGCGTTCCTTCAACATGTGTGCCTCCCACCATTTGGAAAACCACATGTCCTTCCAAAAAGGACTTAGGTTAAAACATATAATGCACATATCTTTTGGAATAATATTAAAATATTATTCCTAAGGCTTAAGCCCCCCAGGCTCAACACTTAGCCCCTTTTCCACCTTCAGCCCCTAATTCCTTGCCCACTCTGTGGATTCTTAGTCCCCCTTCACTCATCCATCGTGGTCGGTTTACTCATGGCGGTGTTTATATTTATTAATTATTTTGCATGATCACATATACAACAACAGGCTCCTGGCCTTCAACACTTAGGCTCCCTGGCCTAACAAACACATAAGCCTCCAGCTTATAAGAACTTGGCTCACTAGCCTATAAAACATAATTACAATTCCTTTCAAAACATGGTTTACAACGAGGCTCAGCCTTGGGGACACTACAATCACATACTGACCTATGTAGGCTTGATTCAATCATGGCTTACTGAACATGAGGAACAAAGCTTACATATAGTTGTGATATATCATGGCCAACGATTCATGTTGCTCAAAACCAATGATACATGCTACATTATCACATATTGACCTATGTAGGCTGGAGTGTCTACTGGGGTGTCAGGTACAACCGAACATGCACCCCTCAAATTACAACAATCCATTTCTTATGTATTTGCTGATGAATGGAAAAACCAAAAACTTTTGTTATATTTTTTTGTGTCTCTGCCCATCTTTCTTCTTTGCAACTTTCTTCATGCAATTTTTACTACTCAATAATGTAGAAAAGTTGTCCATAAAATGGCTCAATGACTTGCTCTTCACCAATAGAAGAGACAATACTTTTGTCTTGCGGCTTCTTCTCTATGGAAAGCCTGATTTTATTTCTTGTAGAAGATTGTTTGCTCCATGATGACTCTTTTGATTTTCTTTTTTGTAGACTATTTGTTTGCTCCCTGACGACTCTTCTTCATCTACCAACTTTATTGGTCTGGCTGAAATATGCTTCTTCGATTCACATAACTTCTTATCTCTTTGCAAATCTCTTTAGAAATGCCAAAATAAATCTCATCACCATGCTTAACATCTTTTTTCTCTCGAATTTACTCTTGGATTTCCTTGTTCTCCTGTCATTTGTTAGAGTTACGAATTCTAACAAAATAACTATACCAATATTGAGTTAGCTACACTCAATAAGATTCAATACATTCTTCCAAGAAACAAATATTTTCTTATATCACCAAAACATTAAAGTTATTTTCATCAACTTTAACAACTTACACAAGCAACAACTCAACATACTAAACATGCTTTCAACAAACAAACTCTCCAACCATAACATTTACATGTGGCACTCCCTATGTGATATAATTAGATATCACATGAAATAGTCCATTCCATTATGAGTGCCTTATCTATCTTCTTTCTTCTTATCTCTATCTTTTTTCTTCTTATCAATGACCAATTTGCTTTATTTATTTCTTTAAAAATAAAATGAAAAATCAGCCTCCTTTAAAATATTTTTAAAAAAGCTAATGCAATCTTACGTCTTTTCACAATATCTCAGTGAAAATTGTGACTTCTCACATCTTGGTTGCTTTCTCACTCCGAAACTTTGTTAATGGAAAATCTAAAAATATATCCAAACAATTCAAACCTGTGATCTGTCGATTTTTTATCATGTGGACAGTCAACAATTTTATACTCTTGGGTCTGGTCAAAATTCTAGTCCACGACCATCTCTTAACCAATACATGATATATACTCAGTCAGATGCCTGGTCTTACTTATGGCTATTGGCTACCTACTTACTGATCTGCATCCTTCTTGACGCTCTGGTGGATCTGATCCGTGTCCTTCTTGATGCTCTGGTGGTCACAATCCAAATATCCAGGGTTCCTGGGTCCTCGAATGATGGAGTGAGGTCCATACCTGTTCTGATATTATGAAAAGATTAAGCAAAGACATAATTGATGCAACATACTACATTATTGATGTCTATTCTATTAATATGAACATGTATAGTTACACAATATGGTTACAAGATGTTACAGAGTGAGTTACCAACTCCTATAACGATGAACTAATTAATTAAAGATGTAATTAGGTGTTTTCCTTAACATCTTTATCCCTTACGAATTAGGTGCACTTTTAATGTGTTTTTACACCTTGGGTTGTTAGAGGAAATTTTTCAAGCGTTCTAATATGTGAATGTTGTAGCAGCCTTTGTAGCACAGCAAGAATCGCAACAGTCAATTTGGTTTCCGGGGTTTGTGCATGATGATAGGGAAGGTAGGGAAAAGGCTCAATAGGGTCTTGGCCGTCCCCGTGTATTCATTCGTGTCGATAGGACAAGGGGCGAAGATATACGTATATAACAGAACATAGCAAGTCTAAGGTTGTAGTTTAAACACTTATTGGGGGAGAGCCCGGATGAAGGGCTTTTAGTGGTCTCTTCCCCCTCCACAGTTCGCAGAATATCTAAGAGTTAAGGAACAAAGTAGCTATTCCGCAGCGGGTAAAGTTTTTGCTCGAATTTGAAGGTTTGATAGATGCATCAAAGAATAGATGCGATTATGCATGAATCGATCGATCCAGATTGCTAGATCACTAAGAATTGAATCGATTGCTATATCTCAATTCATATGGGAAATACACACTTACTCTTTTTATACGATGCACCTATGTCAAAACCAGTTGATCACCCATCATCCTCACTAATGCCATAAACTGCACTAATCCTAGATCGAGAACCAATTTAAGGTGGAGTTGAATGAGCTTCACCACCAATCTATGTGGGAGAGGCAGAGTAAAAAGCGGAAGTTTCTGTGGCAGAGTCGTTTGATCGATATCGAGACCTTGTAGCATCAAGGAAAGCATAGGTCAAAGTCAAGACATAGGCAGGAGAAGAAAAGCCATAGGAAGCTGTAATAGTAGAAGCAACGGGGGAAGTAACAACTAGACTAAAGTCGGTAGAGGTACCGAAGACAACAACAAATGCAATAGTGGAAGTGGGAGCAGCACCTGTTGATTTTTTCTATTTTGCATGCCTTAACCTAAATGACCTTCGAATAGTAATTTGAATGAATGATGTAGTAATCTTAATGGATGATGAAATGATATTACAACTTAGGTCATAAGCGTTTCTTAGGTCATACTAGTTTGGATGCTCTGCTCTATTTATTAACAGCTGTCAAATATGATGCTTGCTTTGTCACCGTATTTGTTGTCTCTTCCTTCGCTAATCGGTATCAAACTGCTTCCTTTAGTGCTACTGGATATATATATATATATATGGTCTGGAGAATATACTACGTCTGATCTTTGTTTCGTTAAGGATCAATACTGAGGTGTTGGGATTTAATATTTTCTTATATTAAGAAGATGTTTCTAATTACTCCTCGTTCTGGAATTTTCCATATTCCTATAATGGCATGGTGGTTGTGAGATTCATCCATCACAAAGATGTTGAGTAGTTAATGGAAAATGGATATAAATTGNTTTCCATATTCTTATAATGGCATGGTGGTTGTGAGATTCATCCATCACAAAGATGTTGAGTAGTTAATGGAAAATGGATATAAATTGGAATTCATAACTTTTGCTAATTTAATTTGTTAATGTGGAGCGGTTAGACTTCCAAAAAGTAATGATCCTTCCCCGCAGCATGAATATTATAAGTTTTAGTGTCTCCATTAGTTCATAAGGGGTTTTTTCAAAATCTAATTTTTCACTTAGTCAACAATATTGAGCTAGCAATGTAGAAATTATGGAGTTAATGCTTTCAATTTCAAATACAACCTTACCAATGATTGTTGTTAAAGTTCGGGATCCACTACAACATTAATTATTAGAACATTAGTGCCAATTTCTTTTGGAGGTTTAATATCCACTTTTGTTTTCGTGCTTAATTTAACATAATTGTTGTAGATACAATTTTTATCACAAAAATCTATTTTATTTTCTACATACAAGTTAGTTGGAAATATAATCCAAATCAGGGTGTGCATCATTTGCTCCTTCCTATAGTTATACTTATGGGATGAGAGACCACCAATTTTGTGTTTTTGTTTTATAGCATGTCCAGTAGTTGAAGGTTTATTGGTATACTGGTTTTCTCGATTGAATTGTGCCTAGGGAAGTTTAAATTGGATGTTTCCTAAATCCCATAACTATATTTCAAGCCTCCTTTACCCATAAAGAATTCTTCCTTTTTCTAGTGGGGAAGAAAAAATTTGAAAGCAACATATTATTCTTTAATCTTAGGAGCCTCTTTTAATTTTTGTCAAAATTTTAAATGTCAACATTAGGATTTGGTGAAATTTAAAATTGTGTAAATTATAAGGATCTTACATAATAAGGATTTAAAATGTGGGTGATTTTTCAAAAAACAAAATAATTTTTCTTTTAGCTTGTGGAAATTTTATAGTGCTAGAATTTTTAACAAAATTTAGATTAAATTCATTCACTCATATTGATGTTTTAGTAACAAGAAATCCATTAAATTCCAACAAAGTTGTTTATTCTAGGTGTAAACCACTTTATGATTTGGTCAAATTCACTTCTCTATGCATCTCCATGCTTAGGGTTACATATTATTTTTTACAATATTTTTTTGCCTTTTGACATGTTCAATGTTTGCAAGAAAATGAAAGACACTTATGATCAAAACCAAGAGGGATTGATACAAAACATAAGGGAGCACCTACCAAGAAGAGAGCATCGCGAACAACACCCCTTATTTTGGGACATACATATTAATTTATTACTTTTTGTTTGAAAAATAATTTAGAATGGAACTATTTTAAAACTATAAAAAACACTTTTAAYCAAGTAAGTACAATAAGTATTCAATTTTAAACTATTCAAAAAAAGTTCTATGTTTTTATTATATTACTAATTAAAATCTCCTCTTAGATCTTTCCCATCATATAGCACCTAGAGTACATCCCATGTATAGCGTGAGGGAATTTCTTGATTCATTAGTGCAACACATCACACTTTCATTTTATCACTCGGGCATAAACCACCAACACTCAAATGAATTACTCCACAATGTCAATTGCTTATAATCACAATATAGATATCATACATAACTTAGCATGGCCCACACTTTGCCTATTACATGTGGTTTGTACTTAGGAAGACAATACAACTCTTCGTCGAGTTGAGGTATTAGCAATGGTCTATGGCACACAATATATATGATTTCAAATAGGTATGATATTATATTCCTCATAAACACTTGTCCATTCAATGAGGCTTCTTTCTTTTCTACATTTCACATTTCATGTTTTCATTTTATTTATGGGTAGAACATTATAACATGGAGGAACCACTCTATCTACATCTACAACAACTATGGCACAACAGAACTATTTGACCTAGAGTTTCATATTCCTCTAAACCACTCTATCCACATCTACAACAACTATGACCCAACACAACCATTTGACCTAGACTTCCATATTACTTTAACATTGGCATAAAGAGGCTTTATTAACACAAAGAAACATTCCTTTCAGCTTTTTTTCTCCCCTAGTGAATTTCATAAATTGAGAGACAAGTGCTACACATCAACACTTCAACATCTTCTTCAGCAGTGCAATTTATATTACCACTAAATATCCTCCTAACGTTTTCTTACCATTTGACCACCAAATTCATCACAAAGTCACAAAGTGTAATAGGCTTTCTTACACCACATTATGAATCCATGGCCACAGTCATATGGTGTTTACCCACACGGGACTTCTTCTAGAGCACTCATCACATTTGTGGGCGTTCAAGGGCACTCTATGGAACCCGGGACGACGTCACCCGGCAGCTCAGGCCCCGACAGCCAGCATCACCAAATATCGCTATATATATATATATATATATATATATATATATATATGTATGGATTTGTATGGGCTATGGGAATGGACTCGTATTGGAAGAGATAGTAATTTGTTTTGTTGCAGTTGGCACACAATTGCAGTTGAGCCATTAATAGTAGTAATAGGTGCTCTCGTCGAGTCCTTTAGTAAAAGGAGAATATGGAAGGACTTGTTCATTCCTATAGACATATTAACTTCACAATTCATGGAGAAGATCGAGAGAGTGAAATAAATATTCAAGGTGGTGAAGAAGCAGCACAAAAAATGGGTGCAGTCAATGATGGAGGGAAGCAGGTGAAATCAGGGACACTGCCATTTGGANGAAAATAATGAAGTTTATGTCGATAGTTCATGATTATATTTTTCAATGTGGTCATTTTAGAATATTGAAATAATCCAAGTTCATGAGCCCAAATCCATCTTTTGACATTCTATCTGTGCATAGGTAATTAAAATCATTGAGAAGAAGTGTCCCTTTTGCATACTTTTCCCCAATCTAAACTCTTCCTAAGTTTATCATTGTTGGTGCCAAGGAGTGGCCCTTTCCTAGTTTGCAACATATTTGTGATTGAAGTAACCTTTGTTGCTTAGTTCGTGAATTATATGGAGTGCAATGTTGTGCTTAACTTTCTCCCTACATCAGGGTCAACCAATTTGCAATTTATTTCCTTTTATAATTTGTCAATTCAATTAGTTTCCAATAGTATGGAAAGCATCGATAATAAGTTGACATATTATTGAGGCTTTATTCTATTGTTTGATGGGACTTATGATCCAATCCTTCATTGTATTAGGGGATATATACATAGCTCTTATTGGGTGGGCCCAAAAACATGTTCCTTGAATTAGCCTCCACATGCGTTTTGGAGCAACAACCTTTGAAAAGATAAAATAATTTTTGAGGCCCCATCCTCCAAAGGATTTTGGGAATGCTAGTTTTTTCTATGAGGCTAGCATCATACCTTTCAGTTTTTGGTCTACAAGCCATATAAAATTCTAGCAAAGTTTCCTAATCGTTTCCAAAACACTTTTTTGAACCTAGGCAAACAATATTTAATAGATTGGAATTGTTTCCAAAACAACTTCACCTAAAACCATACAACCTCCCCTCGACAACCATTTTTTGCATGAGGTGTTTATTTTCTACCCCACTTTTTCTATCAACCACTTCCAATCACATTTGGAGTTGCATAGTGGGATGATTTATTTCCTAAAGCAGTTTTGTGGAATAGAGAAAAAGACTTTCAACTAATGTATGAAGACATGAATATGATGCTTGGAAAAGAAGAGCACCAGAAGGATAACACACTTCAATAGCAAAGGCATGGAGCTTTTTGAATAATTTTTGAATGTACATGTCTATAATGCATTGAGGATACTGAATAAATAACGGGGAGGGAAATTTAATACCCCAGGTTGATTCACAATTTTAATTGTACAAATGTTTTATAGGTTGGTGAGGCAAGATATTATAGGCTTGAGAAGCGACATACTTCCTGGGGTGGGACAAGAACGTGGGGAATGAGAGACTGTAGGATACTTTTAGAAGTTGGCCCCTTGGAAGGAGAAATCCTACGGATTATCATACCTTAGAGTGGCTTAGGATTTCCTTTGTCCTGGTGGAGTCTTAGCACCCCCAACTTGAGGGTGACCCACTGTTGAAAATTACGAGCAGCGTTGTCTACGAATGGGAGGAATGTGGAAGGTCTACACGTAGTTGGTGTTTAGTTCGCAAAAGATAAGTGTCTTTATTTGTTTTTGTAAATGTTATGTTATGACCTATAACCAAGAGCTGATCAGAGAGTCCAAACCATAACCAAGAGAGAGTACAAGCTAAATCCGAAATCTACTAGTTGCAAAAGCTCTTCTCCAAACTTGCGCACAAACTGGCCAACTGTAGTGTACACAAGTGTGCTTCTGCAGTTCTGAGAACACTGGCCAGAATGAAGAGTGACCTCCTATATTTATACTATTTTTTGTTGACTTTCTGGGCCGACTTCTCATTTTGGGTGATAATTATTTAATATATAACATTTCCTTTTAGCCGACTTCTTCTCTTGGAGGCTAATAACCTAAAACAAGTTATCCTCTAGAGTTGACTTGTCTTCTAGGGTTATTAGCCAACTAATTAGGGTTTCTTCTTTCTTCCAAGAATATTCTATTCTTGTCAGGTTTACACATCGAGGTAAATACCTCCCGCAGCTACCATAATACCAACACTCCCTCCTAGCTAGGGAGGTATTGAACGTAATGGTCTTGAGCACAAACATACCATTCACCCGGTAGCATCAACATAGTCGTATAGACTATTTCATGATTAATCATGAGCACCATCATCACTATCAGTGTCATCAACTACATCATCTCTCGAAACCATACTCCATATGAGTAATCAAGCATGTTGTTGGATAAGTCACTCACTCCACAGAGTGACACAATAACCATTCTTCTAATCCGGGCATATGTCCTAAAAGAATAAATGTCCTGGACAATTTTTCGTCTAGGGAAATCCTTGTCCATTCATCATCCATCTAGATGACAATCATTTCCAACACTACTAATATTCTTCAAGGAAATCATAACAATGTCATTCAATAGAAAACAATTGTGTCTATCCATAGTAGTACAACTACAATCCAGTGGTACACTACCACACCACGTAGCACACAGACACTTGATCATTGACATATAGTCACACTCAGTGGAACACATCGTACCACATTAGCATATGTCTACTATCCAGAGACATACAGTCTCCAAAAATATCATATCATCTGATATCAACCTGCACATAAAACATTGTTATGATATAAACTGAATGATCTTGGCCATTATTCCACTGACATCTATGAGATATGGAAGAGCATGTTCGATCAGAAGGTAAAAAATCAATGACGTTCTATCTAGACTATTCTTCTCAAGGAAGGAAGAATAAATTTTCTGATTTTTGGGCCTAGACCATTCACCTATCTCAGCCATTCCTCCAGCACTAAACAAAGTGCAACCTCGAGAGAAAGAATCTTCCCTAGGGAATGTCTGTCCCTGATTGCTGAACCTAGACAATTCACCTATCTGAGCCTTTCCTCTGGCTCTAAGCAAAGTGCAACCTGGAGAGAATAATTTTTTGCTAGGGAATGACTGTCCGGACCATTTCCTAAGGAAATGACAGTTCTACACCAACCTCCATAACATGCCATTCTTCTAAACTTCTCGCAACTATGAGAATTGAAGGAAATACTGTCCAACGAGGCAGAATAGTCTTCTAGACCACAATTGAGAGTGATCGTCAAGAAGAGAGACTTTCCTAAACCATTCCCCCACACTAGCAATAAGGGGAATCGTTGTCTATGGTAAATCAGAAATCCATCTAGCCATTTGCACTATGAAAATAATTGTTCGATCTGGACTATTTTCTTAACTGGAAAATGCATGTCCATTAGAAATCTCAAACTACTTTCCGAACTTCAGAAATCGTTGTGCTTAAATCAATAACACATAAGTGCTCCCTCCCAACCTCGAAGTCATCTCTTCCTTTTTCAATAAGGAATCGTCTCCACATGCTCTAGCTTGAGTATGCAAACTCTTTCATATTAGACAAAGGATTTACCAAAATATCTACTTATCTTCTCATATGTGGAGATATATATTGGTGAACCACTTCTCCTTTGTGGACTTTATCATGAAGAATGTAATTCTTGATATCAATGTACTTTGATCTTTCTGGAACATTGGTTTTCTCTGAAGGATTCATATAACTTTGATCATTATATTATATCATACTTGAATTCAACTCTTTTGTTTCATGCTAGCTCATAACATCGTGGAAAGTTTCAAGTTGGAACATATTCATGTGGTGCTTCTTCTGTCATCGTGAGAGTTTTTCATGGATTTGAAATCCATCATCCTGGCATTTTCAGTAACCATTATGATTTTAATCATAGAATCTTTTCAGCATGCTTGTGCTGTGCATGAGAGGCTTTGCACCAAGTTGTTTGAATCCATACAAAATCTTCTTCTGTCTAAATACAAGGGACTCTTTCTGGTATACCTCAAAGCCTCGAGGTTTCTCTACATAAGATCTTTGTTCAATTATTCTGGAGAACAGTCTTTACATTCATCTGATGTAGACTCCAACCCATGGATATTGTGGACGATATAATGGCTCATGTAGAGGTATGTCTAGTTTATTGGAACAAACAATCATCATAGTCTTCTCCCTCCATCTGCGAGAAATTCTGGTTCTTGATCTCACAATTCTTATATTCATAAGTCTTCCATAGATTATTCTTCAACAATTCCTCTACTTGATTTCTTTTAGTGAGTTTAGACCAGGCTGGTAGTATTGTGATTCTTGATAGTTTTCTTATAGATTCCATGCCCTGAAGATTCCAACTTCTTTATTACATCATAGGATCATGGATGTGGATGGAGAACCATGGATAATTTAAGGCTTCTTTTCGAAGAAGACTTCTTCTAAAGTTTAGATTGAACACGTGTTGCTTTTCATGGTTGCTACTGTGGATAAATATTTCATAATCTTCAATGGATCATATTATTCAGGATTATCTCCCTCCTAATCCTTGTTTCATGCATGAATGCATGCTCTTATTTTGGAAATATATAATTGGCTCCCTCCATCTAACATATTCCATGCTTTTGTCTGCTTCCTTATTGCCTTCTGAAAAGTGTCACAAGTCTTTTTCCAATTTCCTCTTGCTTGTAGACTTCTTTCTATTTTTTCTTATATGTCTTGAAGAATTTCATTCATTGGAAGCACCAACTTCCTTTGTTTTCCAGCTACAACTAGAAGGAGGCTCCAACCTCCTAGTTTCTCAGGATACAACTTGAGGGAAGCTCCAACTCCCTAATTATATGGCTACAACTAGAAGGAGGTTACAACCCCCTATGTTTTCCAGCTACAACCAGAAGGTGGCTACAAATACATATCCTTGCCCTGTCAAACCGCCCTGAAGTAGAAGTAGAATTATGGAACCACTGTCACACTATCACTGTGACATATACCGTTCTAAACCTCTACAAACAAACTTGAACCATGCATCAACTTGAACCTAAACTTGTAATCAACATGTACAATAAACAAGTGCATCAACCATTCAACAACCTGTACCAAACAACTTGTGATCAACATGTACCATAAACAAGTGTATCCAACCATGTACCAAGTATGTACCAATCATGTCTCACCTACTCATCAACTATAACTCATCAATATATACAAACATCATCAACTATACACCTCATTTATGTGCCAACTCATCAACTACTTGAATAATAACACACTTCAATAGCAAAGGCATGGATCTTTTTGTTGAAAAAATGTAACTGCGAAGAGCATGCTTATTATTATTGGATTAAATCCCCATTGCAGATTAATCATGTCATTATTATTATTGTTATTGGATTAATCCCCATTGTGGATTAATCATGTCGGTAATTTTATAAGGACCAAATCCCCTTTTGCGGATTGGTCATCAGACAATTACAAAGGGTAGAATAAGAAGTCAGCCCCAACAGTTATCATGGAAGACCTATAATTAATTAAAGGTGGGTCTACCCACCCAGAGTGAGAGGTCGGCCCTGCCAATTGTGACCCTTCACACGTGCCAGTCTTGTATAAATAAGAGGCTAGCACATCACTTCAAACACACAACTCACTTGCTCATTCTCTTATGAGGCAAGCTGCAATTACCAGTTGGAGAGGAGAAGAAGAGTGGCGCATCTCTTGGGGAGGAATTTTTGTATTGGTTTGAGTTATCTCTTAAACATTGTATAAGCTATTTCTCATAAGGAAGTTTTTGCTGGGTTTTCTTCCCCTAGAGGGTTTCCCAGGATAAATGTTTTGTCTCTTGTGAATGTGTATTTCTTAGTGATCTTGTTCTTATTATGCTCTTATCTATTGAAATGTAAAGATCTATAATAATGGCATAAACATTAGCACTTTTTGAATAATTTTTTAATGTACATGTCTATAATGTAGTGAGGATAGTGAGTAAATAAGGGGGAGGGAAATGTAATATCCCAGGTAGATTCACAATTGTAATTGCACAAATATTTTATAGGTTGGTGAGCCATGATATTATAGGACAGAGTGCCTATGTGATAATTACGACAAGGATCCTAGATGTTAAAGGCCAGCGAGCCTATTATTGTAATATATAAAAACTCATATTATTAATAAAATACATCACTCTTCCAAATCGACCCAACAAAATATATGGGGGGATAAACTCCACTAGAAAGGGAAAGGGGGGCTAAGAGTCTAGGGAGGGATAAAATAATGGGGCTCAATCCCAATGGAATAATATATTAACATTTCTTAAATCCAAAGTCTTGGATATGAATATGAAGCCTAATTTTCTTAAGTAGGGATGAGTGATTTCCTTGAGTTCCATGTGTCATAAAAGGAACACGCATATCTAAGAGGTATATTTAGTCTATTTCCCATCATTCCTTCATTATTATTCCAAGATTATGACGTACCATCCTCTGGTACACTACGATTTCAATTCTAATACTTGTACCTGATAGGGTTGTTGTTGAAGAGGAGGGTTGTCAAGCCTCTGTTACGGTTGAAGAAGTATGATGTCAGGCCCATATGAAGAGTTGGGTTGTAAGGCCCATTCAAAGAGGCCGGTTGTTAGCATGGTGAGTATTTTTCTCTGGGTGAAAAACTACTGGGAATTGTTCCTTGGTGCACTAGGAATTAACTACAGGGATCTGAGACTTCCTGTCTCGCCTGTTGTTGAAGCCTGACAAGGGAAGTGGGGCAGCTGAAGGAATGTTGAGTAGCGAAGGGGAATGCTTCTTGGGGTGGCACAAGCATGTGGGGAATGAGATACTGTAGAATAGTTTTAGAAGTTGGCACCTTGGAAGGAGAAATCATGTTCATTATCATACCTTAGACTGGCTTAGGATTTCCTTTTCCCTAGTGGAGTCTTAGCCCCAACTCGAGGGTGACCCACTACTAAAAATTATGAATAGTGTGGTCTACAGATGGGAGGAACATGGAATCTCTACATGTAGTTGGTGTTTAATTCATAAAATAACTATCTTTATTTGTTTGTGTAAATGCTATGTCATGACCTATGATGTTCTGTTATGAAATTTAGGTTATTTACATGTATGAATTATTCTTGTTGTATGCTTTTATTATTCCACTTAGTTTTTTTATCATATCAGTAAATTTCATCATATCAAAATTCAAAATTTTGATATGGCATTGCCCAACAGGGGTCTGGGGATGTTACAACTATAATAAGAAAAACAAGTTCTTCCTCTTTGTTCTAAAATTTATTTATATCTATTTATCATATTAAATTCTATTTTTATGGATTAATAAACTAAAGTATTCATAATCTTGAGAATCTAGTCTTCAAGTTTTTTGGATTCTTATTCAGTTACAAAGAAATTATTGGGCGGAGGAAGGATTTCAAATTCGTCTTTCAAATTTAGCTAATATGAGGTTGTCTGTGCAAAATGGTTCAATCATCATTGGTTTGATTCACCTCTATTATGGTTGGGTTGATCAATGGTTACATATTGTTGAACTTAATAACATTTTACCTATTAGTTTCTACTTTGTGATATAAAACCCTGTAATATTAACCTTGAATTATAACTAGTAAGGAAATTTTCTATATTTTTACTATCTTTGTTTTCTGTCACCAACCTTCTATGTGATTTATTCTTCTAAATGGCATAAGATAAGAAATTTGTATAGCCAAAGTAGGGGTTGTAATATGGTTTGGTGTTGTATGCATTCGACTTCAGTAGCTTTGTAGTATATTTTCCAAAAGATTATAGTGCTTGTATTCTATACTTCTCTCCACACCGTCTATACATATGTCTCACATAACAACCATGGCATATTATATTTTCCCAAAGATTACAATGGTTGTATTCTATACTTGTATCCACACAGGCTATACATATGTCTCACAAAACAACCATGGATTCCTATATTTTTGGTGTAATTGGTCTCAATTAACATGGAATCATTTAAAATTCTATACTTTCATATGGACTTTGATGCATGTACAACAATTTAAGTTATAACTTGAGTTGACACGTTCTTTTATTTAATACCTGAATTAATTCAACACTAGATCAGGGCAATGACAAATTTTCTATTTTTCATCTCTACATACTTATTCTATTTTGAGGTTGTGTTTATAATTGTATTTCTTACCTCATTTTCTTTCGAGGTTCCTAGGTTATGTCTAGTTTCTCCTAATGTTTTTATCACATGCTGTCCATTGTAACCTTTTTTATCTTGTTCCTATAGAATTTAACATGTAGAATTTTACAATGAGTAAGGCACATGGAAATGAAAATTATGAAATGTGAACACTCATCTTTCACTAAAAGTAGCACAAAATTGTAGGTGTTGGGATTTAATATTTTCTTAGATTAACTAGATTGTTCTAATTACTCTTCCTTTTGGAATC
The DNA here is from genome assembly GCA_000966675.3 of Picea glauca. Classification (NCBI taxonomy): domain Eukaryota; kingdom Viridiplantae; phylum Streptophyta; class Pinopsida; order Pinales; family Pinaceae; genus Picea; species Picea glauca. Next base: position 19,888 of record JZKD02S1785515.1, on the reverse strand, counting down.
TTCCATATTCCTATAATGGAATGCTGGTTGTGAACTTCATCCATCACAAATATGTTGAGTAGTTAATGGAAAATGGATATAAATTGGAATTCATAAATTTTGGTATTTTAATTGGTTCATTTGGAGCTATTATACCTCTAAAAGATAATGACCCTTCCATGCAACATGCAGATTTTAAGTTTTACTGTCTCTGTCAAGTCATGAGGAGTTTTCTTAAACTTCAATTTTCCAGTTAGTGCCAATTTCTTTTGGAGGATTAATATACACTTTTGTTTTCATGCTTAATTTAACATAATTGTTGTAGATATATTTTTTATCACAAAAATATAGTGTATTTTCTACATACACATTAGTTGGAAATATAATCCAAATTAGGGTGTGCATCATTTGCTAGTTCCTATAGTTATAGTTATGGGATGAGAGACCACCAATTTTGTGGTTTTGTTTTATAACATGTCTAGTAGTTGAAGGTTTATTGGTAAATTGGATTTCCCAATTGAATTGCACTTATTGAAGTTTAAATTGCATGTTTTCTAAATCTTAGAACTATATTTCAAGCCTCACTAACCCATAAATACTTCTTCATTTTCCTAGTGGGGCAGGGAAAATTTGAAAGAAACATATTATTCTTTAAGTTTAGGAGCCTTTTCTAGTCTTTGTAAAAATTTTAAATGTCAACTATAAAATTTAGTGAAACTTTAAATTGTTTAAATTATAAGGATCTTACATACTTTATCGAAAATGTGGGTGATTTTTCAAAAAAAAAATAATTTGGCTTTTAGCTTGTGGAAATTTTATAGTGTTGTAATTTTATTTTTTTTGTAAGTAAGTAATTTTTTATATAAGGCCCTTCAAAGAACCAGACCATAAGTACAAAACTAAGTGTCATCCGGGTTGTAATTACTAAAACTGCTCCAAAAGGAGAAACCAGTTAAGCCAACCAGGCAATTCTAACATCTGAGTTCTTATCAGTCTTAAAAAACCAGAAAACTTAGCTACCAAAGATGCCACTAGATGAAGATCGATTAAAAGGAACAACCCCCTATAGGGGTTAGACAATAGGCGTATAGTCTGGCACATACTCTGGTAGATAGCCTGGCCATGGCTCCTCTACAATAGGTGTCCCATTGGTTTCCCATTGCATGTCATCGCCCCCGGTACACGCGTCCTTGTTAGCAGCAATCTAGACATCTCCCGTCAGAATGTGCACCTGCAGACCAATGATGACTGCCTCCTTGACCTCCTACTGAACTGGTTCCTTAACGACCTCAGCATCGCCCGATGGAATTTTCTCCTACTTGTCTGTGGCCATGACTACTTTCTTGACCTCCTGTCGAGTTGGCTCCTCATCGTCCTCTGCTGCGCCCTGCTTTCTGCAACTCTCGTTGTCACTTGCGGTGGAGGGTGCTTCTTCTGAAGCTACGGGAGAGGATTCTTGGTAAGTTGAAAGAAGTTGGAGGAGGGTTGAAATCCTCCCATCCACATCCTGTAACCAAAAATGGAGGTCCTCCACTCCTTGATGGAGTTCGAAGACCAATTTGTAAAGGATGGTGAAGTTTTCTTGCCACTGCAAGTCCACTTCTAGTTTAGAGGACATCGAATCCTTGTTACGGGAGGGTTGACTATGGAAAGGCGTCCCCGTGGGTGATTTCGTGGAGGCAGTATCCTGTGCAGGAGGAGGAATGAAGTACCTAGAGGTTGAAGGAGCTATGAGGGGGCGCCAAGAAGGGTTCGACCTGGTGTCAATTATGGCCAGAAAATCGAAGCTCGGAACAGGTATGGTGGAGGGATTGTGAATGGCTAACTCAGGCAATAGGAGCTGCAAGGATAAAGTTGAAGGCAAACTAGGAGGAAAATCCGAAGCGTGAGGTCGTCGAAGATGCTAGGGAGAACCCCTACGCAGTCTAACTCGTTCGCACAACATGGTTTGGCCTGGTAAGTGCCAATGGTTGCCAGACCAAGGGGGAGGACCAGGAGTGACCAGGGTGGCATAAGCACCATGAGCAGACAAGCAAAACTAGGATGGAGCTACAGAATGATAACACAAACAAACAGAGTCATTGCACCTTGTGAAATGGAGGTCGAAGGAGCTCGAGTAAATGCCCCTCCCATCGTCGTAAATACAATTTAATGCAAGAGGGTGTCAGCAATAGCTGGCACGATCCGGGCACATGGCTCGCTGCTTTGCTGGCTCCTTTGCATCTCTTCTCTGTGCCAGGTGGTTGGCCAGAACACCCCATCCGGGTGTTTGTCCACTTCCATAGCTTTGCGTATACATTGATGGAGGATAGGGTGATCCGGAGTGAGGGAAGTGTTACAGAGGATTTCTGGTCCATCCCAGTTAACCCCTAGATTAGCCAAGTCGTTCGCTACCTGATCCGCACTCCTTCTGAAATGAGAAGGTATGACTACCTGATTGGGGTATAGTAACTTTGCTATGGTCTTTATCCCATGCAAGAGTCTCCATATTGGAGAAATTTTGTCTGGATCAGCTCCGTTTAAAAGTCTACCAAGGAGATTGACGATGATTTGGGAATTGCCTTCTGCAATCAGCTGAGTGAAGTTGTGATCCTTGGTGAGTTGTAACCCCCGAGTGAGTGCCTAGAGTTCTACCATATTGTTCATGGTGTACCCAATAGAGCCTGCATTAATAACAATGATGTGCCTATGGTGATTGCAGAAAACTGCTCCATAACCCACAACCCCTGGATTGCCTTTGGAGGCCCCACCAAAATTGAGTTTGATGAAGTCAACCAGAGGCACTAACCAAGAGGAGGGACTGAAGGTAGGGGAAGGGGCAAAGAGGAAAGGGGGGTGAGGAGAGGGGGGAGGTATCCAGTTCTTCAGGATCAAAATTTATGAGGGATTGCTGGTTAGGTATGTTTCGGTCCAAGGTTGGAGTTTGAGAGTTTCCAGAATGTTGAGGCAGCAACGATTCCAGTATTGTTGCCACGAGAGGAAAATGTTCCTGAAGAGTCTTCTATTTCTTTCCTTCCAAAACTTCTAGAGGATGAATCCAAGAAGCAGTTTCTAGATACAATTGAGGAGGGGAGAGTGAAACACTTGGTCCCTCCAATTAGTGATAGTGTCGACGATGTTGTCTCAAACACAATCTGAGGTGCGTATGTCGAATACACTTTGGTTCCAGATTTGTGCAGTGTAAGGGAAAGAAGTGAGGAGGTGATTCATGGTTTCAACTGTCTCCCCATAGAGTATGCATATGGAAGGCCCCATAAAGCCTCTTTTGGAAAGGTTGTCCCAGGTTAGAATGCTGGAAGGGACCATGAGACATAGGAAGAGAGTGATTTTGGGCCAATGTCTGAGGTTCCAGATCTTGCGCCAAACAACCCATGTAGGTTCCAGGTTCGGTTGGATCTTGATGTGGTAAGCTTCTCGTATGCCATATGTGCCTCTTGGCTGGTATCCCCATTGGAGAATATCCTCTCCAGTGAGCTTGGGGATTTTTTGTTTGAGCATTTCATTCTGGTAGGGGCCCAGATCCATGTGGCCATCTAGGTTCATGCTTTGCCTATGAAGATGCCAATGCCGCCAAGTGTTATCTTGTGGTTCATCCTGCCAGTAGTCCGCTACTGTTGTCAGGCCCGCCTGTGTGGCTTGGGTGTTGATGTTCTCAGCCCAGTACTCGTGGTCCAGAATTTGCCATTGTTGCCAGGAATCTTTCCAAAATAGGGATTTTTTCCGGTTCCTAATTTTCCAGAAGGCATGTTAGGTGACAAGCTATCTATTCTCCTTAGTTGCTGCCCAAATTAAAGACCCGGGTGTGTAACCATTCTAGCGTATGAGGTTTTTTTCTGCTACCTCGAGTGCATGTTTCTTCCTCCATAAGCGTACCCATAGGTCCTTGGGTTTCTTAAGCCATCGCCACCATATTTTGGCACTGAGGACTTTGTTCATGATGGCAAGATCTTGTAGGCAAAGGCCTCCTTGCGCTTTGGGATGACAGAGTTTGTCCCAGCTGAAAAGTGTTATTTTCTTTCCTGTGTTGAGACCTTGCCACAGGAAGTTCCTCCATAATCTTTTAATAGTTGAGAGTACAAAGTTAGGAGCAACCAACACGGAGAAGAGGTAGGTGGGAAGGGCCTAGAGAACAGCTCGGAGGAGAGTGAGATGGCTTGGAAAGTTAAGACCTCTGAGGGTCCAGGAAGAGAGCTTCTTAGTAAAATAAGAGAGCAAATTCTCCCAAGAGGATTTCCGAAGGGTGTTATCGATCAAAGGGATGCCAAGGTATTTGGACGGAAGGGAGCTTCTTTGGAAACCTAAAAGATCAGAGATATGGCACTGAATGGGAGGGGGCATATTAAAGAAAAAGATTAGGGACATGTCTTTGTTGTAGTCTAGACCTGAGGCTTCATAGAAGGTCTGGAGGATTTGGAGAATGGAGTTTTCTTCCTGCACCATTGGGGTGCCCATCAGGAGCATGTCATCCACAAATTGATTGTGTGAAATAGAAGGGGAGATGCCATGCAGCGGTAGACCAACCAGAGTGTTGTTTGCAACTGCCGCTTGAATGCTTCGACTGAGACCTTCTACCATGATAATGAAGAGGAAGGGGGAGAGAGGGTCTCCCTGTCTAATTCCTCATGAAGGGGTGAAGGGACGAGAGGGGAATCCATTAACAAGGATAGAGAAGAAAGAAATAGAGGTAAGGCTCAAGATCCACTTCACCCAAAGTTTGTCAAAGCCAAAGGCGAGGAGCAATTCCCTCATATAGTCCCAGCTTGTCTTATCAAAGGCTTTAGAGAGATCTAATTTAAGGAGCATACCTGGCAGTTTATTTTTCTTCAGAGAGTGAATCACCTCATGAGAAAGAATAATTATGTCGAGGATTTGTCTACCCTCTATGTAGCCAGATTTTTTCGGGGAGATGATAGTTGGCAGAATGGGTTTAAGTCTTCGGGCTATCACCTTTGTTAGAAGTTTATAAATGACGTTGCAAAGGGATATAGGTTTGAACTAATTAGGATGGTGATCCTGCCCCTCTTTGGGAATGAGGGTGAGGAAGGTAGTGTTGAGAGCTTGAAGGACCTGTCCAGTAGAACGAGAGTCTTCAATAATTTCCTAGACCTCTACCCTGATCATCGACCAACAGTGGTGGAAAAAATTGCTGGTAAATCCATCTGGGCTGGGTGCCTTTCCTTTTGGAGTGTCTTGAAGAGCCTGATCTACCTCCTCGATTGTGATGGGCCGAAGTACAACTGAATTTTTCTCCCTGGTGACGAGGGCAGGCACATGTTGTGTTATTTTGGCTATGTCTTACGATCTGTTTGGAGAAGGTTTTGTGAGAAGATTTTTATAATAATCTGTCATTGTTGCTTCCATGTTTTCGTGGGAGAGAATAGGCTCACCGGTAGTGGAAATTAAGTGCGTGATTCTATTGGATTGGCGGCGTTGCATGACAAATCTGTGGAAGAACTTGGTGTTGTGGTCCCCCTCCTTGAGCCACTGGATGCGTAATTTCTGTTTCCATAGAATCTCTTCCTGTGATTTTCTAGCCTCCAATTGTTGCACAGTTGTTGGTTCCTAGGATTTCAACTCATTTGTTAACCCTTGCAGTCGGATCTAGGTTTGAATCGTCTTCATCTGCTCTGACAACTGCCTTTGGGAGTCGAATATTTTTCCAAAGGTTTTCTTATTCCAGGTCTTGATGAGTTGTTTAAGGTTTTTTAACTTCTGCTGAAATATGAACATCTTGGAGCCATGTGTAACCTCCGCCTATCTCCACCAGTCCTAGATCTTAGCTTGGATGTCTGGATGGTTGAGCCAAAATTGCTCGAACCGAAATGGTTTTTTCCCCGGTGACGCCAGCACTTCCATCCACAGCTGAATGGGCCAGTGATCCGAGCCATGCATATTGAGAATACTTGCCTCCATGGATATTCCCTCCAGCATAAGGGAATCAGATATTAGGAAGCGATCAAGTTTGCAAGCAATTTGGTGTGATCTAGTTCTTCTATTTGTCCATGTGAAGGTGCCATTGATAGCTTCCAGGTTGATCAAATTGAGTTTATCTATGAGGCTATTGAAGTCATTAGTGTCTTGATCTAGGCGTTGTGAGCCCCCTTTTTTCTCCTCCAGATTTCGAATGAGGTTGTAATCGCCCCCTATGGTCCAGTGATTGTATCTAGTCAAGTTGGAGAGGTATTACAGACTCCTGAGGAAGGCCTGTTTGTCCCTTGGGTTGGTTGGGCCGTATACATTGGTTAGGTGTCCAGGTTTATTGGATCCTATAAGCCTAAAGTCCGCCATAATAGACCATTTAGTGGTAATGAAATTCTCTAACAACATTGTGGTTGGGTTCCATATAACATCCAATCCTCCAGCTGTGCCTGTAGCTACAGTTGACATTGCTTCCCCTTGCTTCCAACAATAGGGGAGTAGCTTATCAATGTCTTCATTTGAGAATTTTGTTTTCTGAAGTAGTACTATGTCCGGTTTCTCTGCAAAGATCAGATATCATAGCAATTTTTTCTTGCTACATCCATTGAGGCCCCTAATATTCCAAGAGATAATCTTCATGATGATGGGGGGGTAGGGAGGGGAGGAAAATTGTCTGAGATGAGGTGGATTTGCCCTAAGTTGAAAATAAAATGGCCTATTTCCTGTATGAGTTTGTTTGTAGACTTTCAGCCTCTTTTCTTGTCATATTTCTGGGTTTTAATATGGTTCTTTGATTGACTTCTTTGTATCCCCAAGCCCTTACTGGATCGCACTGAGGAACCGACGGAGGAGTTGAGAAAAGCCTTATGTAATTTTCGTAATTGGTCTCAGGGTATAGTGTACATTTTTTGTTGCCTGTAGGCATGTTTGAGGTGTTCCAGGTCCACCCCAGACAGATCTTTCTCTTCTATTTCCATATCAGCGTCCCCATCCTCGATTTCCAAGAGATCTTCTGGATCCCCTGCTATGGTTTGTGGGGGGTGATCGACGTCCTTCCCCTGTGGTGGTTGTTCTTCCTCCTGTCCCTTCGAATGGGAGGGGTTATCCACAAGAAGCTCACTGGGATTTATCTTGGTTGAAGGGTCCTCTGGTTAATCTTGTAATATTGCAAATTTGTTACTAATAGAGAGATCCTTACTTACTTGGTTTTGCTGCCTTCACCCTTCTTGTCTTCTTTTCCCTTCTGGTTGAACGATGTCGTCCTTGTCTTTTCCATCTTCTAGGTTCCCTTCTTTGTGAGCCTCATTGAGGGGGCATTCTCTGAATAGATGTCCATGTTCATGGCATTTTTGGCACCTGAAAGGAATGTGTTCATAGTCGACGGTCTGGATCCAGTTTTCGTCCTGGTACTCGAGGATGATGGTTCCCGAAAATGGTTTTGCTATATTCAGGTATACACAAATGCACACATAAGAGGTGTATCGCCTCTATTTTGTAGCTTCTGAAGACTTTACATAAATTCTAATGGTATTGCCTATACCAACCAAGACCTCTTCCAGCCAGAACTCTTGGGGGAGAGAGTACAGTCAGATCCACACTAGAGTGTGGGAAAATTCTTCCTTTTCAGGGATGAACTTCTCGGTCCAGAATCTTAAAAAGAGTCTTGCTAAGTTAAAAAGGTACAGTCCCCCATCAAATATGCGAGTGCGGTCCTCGAGATTATGTAGTATGATTCTGAAAAAGCCCTTTGAGCCCAGTTGTAATTCATAGTGCCCTTTTGGTTTCCACCAGTACTGTATCCATTTGATTAGATCCCTTTCTGATGGCCATAACCCTAGGAATTTTCCTATGAGGGCATGGTCTTTCATATACTATTTTTTCTCTTCTATCCACGGAGAGTTGACCATGTACTTCGGGGCCTGCGGTGCTTGAGGAATGCATTTTCTAGGGAGCCAAGGTATCGATGTTGTAGTAGGGGCGACTTTGTTTTTCGAGTCAGTGTCCATATCTTGATCCTTGAAGGTTCCTTCCATGATAAGTGTGGCTCGCAAGTCTGATGGCGGCTCAAAGGTCAATCGCTTAAACCCCTGGCTGATGCTTCCATTTGCAGTGGCTTGGCTGTAGGAGGCTCCATTCCACCCTCCTTCCTTCTGAGTCATGGCCCTAGCGGGACTGGGAGCATAGCAGTTCAGCTAGAATCAGAAACCCTAATCTAGATAGCACAGCTTACGCGAGAACATCGTTGTAATCTACAAAAGGTATGCGGGCTTGGCCCAGTTAAGCTTTCTGCAGCTAGACCACGTCCTTGTTCAGGTTTGAGCACAAGACATGACCTTCGTTCCAAGAACGACTTTACCATCCAGCCGCCTCCGCTGACCTTATAGTGCTGTAATTTTTAATAAAATTGGCCAAGTTCATTTTTCTTAGACTAAATTTATTCCCTCATATTGATATTTTAGAAAGAGAAAATCCATTAGATTAGAACAAAACTGTTTATTCTAGGTGTAAACCACTTTATGATTTGGTCAAATTAAGCCCTCTATGCATCTCCATGCTTAGGGTTGCATGTTATTTCTTACAATTTTTTTTTTCATTTTGACATGTTTCAATGTTTGCAAGAAAATCCAAGACACTTATGATCAAAACCAAGAGGGATTTATACAAAACATGTGGGAGCACCTACCAATAAGAGAGCATCTCGAGCAACACCCCTTATTTGGGGACATACATACTAATTTATTACCTTTTGTTTGACAAATAATTTAGAATGGAACTATTTTAAAACTATAAAAAACACTTTTAACCAAATAAGTTCAAGGAGTATTCAATTTTAAACTATTCACAAAAAGTTCTATGTTTTTATTTTATTACTAATTAAAATCTCCTCTTAGATCTTTCCCATCATATAGCGCCTAGACTACAACCCATGTATAGTGTGAGGGAATTCCTTGATTCATTAGTGCAACACAACTAGCCTCATTCATACTTTCGTTTTATCACCCAAGCATTAAACACTACCACTCCAATGAATTATACTCCGTGCTTATAATCATAAGATAGATATCCTACATAACTTAGCACGGGCCACACTTTGCCTATTACATATGGTTTGTACTTAGGAAGAGAATACAACTCTTCCTCGAGCTGAGGTTTCAGCAATGGTCTATGGGAGACAATATATATGATTTCAAATGGGCATGATGTTATATTCCTCACAAACACTTCTCAATTCAATGAGGCTTATTTCTTTTTCACATTGCACACTTCATATTTTCATTTCATTTATGGGTAGAGAATTATAACATGGAGGAACCACTTTATCTACATCTACAACAACTATGGAAAAACACAACCATTTGACCTAGAGTTCCATATTCCTCTAAACCACTCTATCCACATCTACAACAACTATGGCACAAGACAACCATTTGACCTAGAGTTACATATTCCTCTAGCATTGGCATAAAGAGCATTTCTTAACACAAATAAACATTCCTTTGAACATGTTTTCTCCCCTAGTGAATTTCATAAATTGAGAGGCAAGTGCTATACATCAACACTTCAACATCTTATTTAGTAGTGAAGTTTATATTAGCACTAGATATCCTCTTAGAAACTCTTTCTTACCATTTAACTACCAAAGTCATCACAAATCGTGATACGATTTCTTACACCACATTATGAATCCATGGCCACAGGGATATGGTGTTTAAACACATGGGACTTCTTCTAGAGCACTCATCAAATCTGTGGGCATTTAGGGGCACTCTATGGAACCCGAGCCGACGTCACTCGACAACTCAGGCCAAGACAAATATATTTGTATGGCCTATGGAAATGAACTCATATTGGAAGAGTTAGTAATTTGTTGTGTTGCAGTTGCCACACATTTACACAAGGTCGGGAAAGAGGTTACACAGTTATGAAAGGTCCATATTATTGAGGATTTATTCTATTGTTTGTTGGGACTTATTGCTAATATTATGGTAGTTGTGGGAGGTATTTACCTCCATGTGTAAACCTGATGAGAATAGAAGACTACATAAAGCAAGAGAAAACCCTAGCGAATTGGATAATAACCCTAGAAATCTTGTCAGCTCAAGAAGATAATTTATATTAGGTTATTAGCCTCCAAGAGAAAAAGTCAGCCAGAAATAATAATAATATATTGAACAAACATGTGCCCAGAAGGAGAAGTCGGCCCCAACATATCAGGAAAAACCACTATAAATACAGGACGCCAGTTCTCATTTGACACATCTTAGAATTGCAGACCAACAACTGGTGCGCACTGCAGTTCCCAGTTTGGTGCGCACATGTGGAGGGGAGCTATAGGTGCAACTACTGCAGCAACCGGTTTTCAGTGTTGGCTTGGACTATCTCTTGGCTAGGATTTGGATTATCTGATCAACTATTGTTGGTGCGCTATCCTTGGAGGAAGATGCACTACACCTTGTTTGGATATCTAGCCCAGGGTTTGCTTCCAGAGTAATTCTCAGTCAAGGTTAAGGTGCTCGGAGGGTGGCTTCGGCCTATGGTTGGGTGACAAGGGTATTGTCAACGGTAAAACAAGCAAACAATCTTCTATATTCTAACACTTATTATCCAATCCTTCATTGTATTAGGGGATATATACATAGATCTTATTGGGTGGGCCTAAAAACATTTTCCTTGGATTAGCCTCCACATGATTTTTGGAGAAACAACCTTTTAAGAGAGAAAATAATTTTTGAGGCCCCATCCTCCAAAGGATTTTGGGAATGCTAGTTTTTTCCATGAGGCTAGCATCATACCTTTCATTTTTTGGTCTACAAACCATATAAAATTCTAGCAAAGTTTCCTAATGGTTTCCAAAAAACTTTTTTGGACCCACGCAAACAATATTTAATAGATTAGAATTGCTTCCAAAACAACTTCACCCAAAACTATAAAACCTCCCCTCGACAACCATTTTTTTGAAGAGGTGTTTATTTTGTTCCCCACTTTTTCTATAAACCACTTCCTATCACAATTGGAGCTGCATATTGGGATGATTTTTTTCTCCAAGTTTTTTTTTCGAATAGATAAAAGGAATTCCAACTGAAGTATGAAGACATTGATATGATGCTTGACAAGAAGAGCACTAGAAGGATAACACACTTCAATGGCAAAGGCATGGAGCTTTTTGAATAATTTTTGAATGTACATGTCTATAATGCATTGACGATAGTGAATAAATAAGGGACATGGAAATGTAATACCCCAGGTTGATTCACAATTTTAATTGTACAAATGTTTTATAGGTTGGTGAGCCAGGATATTATAGGCCAGAGTGCTTATGCGATAATTAGGACGAGGATCCTAGATGTTAAAGGCCAATGAGCCTATTATTGTAATATATAAACACTCATATTATTAATAAAATACATCACTATTGCAAATCGACCCAAGAAGAGTGATGGGAGGATAAACACCACTACAAAAGGAAAAGGGAGGATAAGAGTCTAGGAAGGGATAAAATAATGGAGTTCAAACCCAATGGAATAATATACTAACATTTTTTAAAGCCAAATTTATGGATATGAATATATATCCTAAGTTTCTTAAGTAGGTACAAGTGAATTCCTCTAGTCCCATGTGTCATAAAAGGCACATGCATATCTAAGAGGGATATTTAGTGTATTTCCCATCATTCCTTCATTATTATTCCAACATTATCTCCTATCATCCTCGGGTAAACTATGATTTCCATTCTGGTACATGTACCTGATATGGTTGTTGTTGAAGAGGTGTGTTTTCAGGCCTCTATTGTTGCTGAAGAGAAAATATGCCAAGCTCGTATGAAGAGGTGGGTTGTAAGGTCCGTATGAAGAGGCGGGTTGGTAGGCCCGTGAGTAGTTTTCTCTGGTTGAGAAACTACTGAGAATTGTTCCTTGGTGCACTAGGAATTAACTACAAGGATTTGAGTCTTCATGTCTTGTTGTCGTTGAAGCCCCATAAGGGAAGCCGAAGGACTGTTGAGTAGAGAAGGGGCATACTTTTTAGGGTAGGAAAAGCATGTGGGGAATGAGATACTATAGGATAGTTTTAAAAGTTGTCACCTTGGAAGGAGAAATCTAGCTGATAATCATACCTTGGACTAGCTTAGAATTTCCTTTGCCCTGGTGGGGTCTTAGCCCCAACTCATAGGTGACCCACTGCTGAAAATTATGAGCAATGAGGTCTAAAGATTGGAGGAATATGGAAGGTCTACACACAATTGGTGTTTAATTCACAAAAGATAAGTGTCTTTATTTGTTTGTGCAAATGCTATGTTATGACCTATGATGTTCTATTATGGAATTTAGGTTATTTACATGTATGAATTATTGTTGTTCTATGCTTTTATTATTCCACTTCATGTTGTTCATATGAAAAACATATCAGAAAATTTTATGGTGTCAGAATTCAAAATTTTGATGTGGCATTGCCCAGCAGGCGTCTGGGGATGTTACAACTATAATTAGAAAAATAAGTTCTTCCTCTTTGTTCTAAAATTTATTTATATCTATTTATCATAGTAAATACTATTTTTATGGATTAATAAACTAAAGTATTCATATTCTTGAGAATCTAGTCTTCAATTTTTTTGGATTCTTATTCAGTTACAAAGAAATTATTGGGTGGAGGAAGCATTTAAAATTCGTCTTTCAATTTTAGCTAATATGAGGCTGTCTGTGACAAATGGTTCAATCAACAATTTTTTGATTCACCTTTGTTATGGTTGGGTTGATCAATGGTTACATATTGTTGAATTTAATAACATTTTACCTATTAGTTCCTACTTTGTAATCTATGTGGTTTTTCTCTGTACCTAGCATACAAAACTCGGTAATATTAACCTTCAACTATAACTAGTAAGGAAGCTTTCTATATTTTTACTATCTTTGTTTTCTGTCACCAACCTTCTGTGTGATTTCTTCTTCTAAATGGAATAAAATAGCAATTTGTGTAACCAAATTAGGGGTTGTAATATGGTTTGGTGTTGTATGCATTCGAATTTAGTAGCTTCGTAGTATATTTTCCCAAAGATTACAGTGGTTGTATTCTATACTTCTCTCCACACAGGCTATACATATGTCTCACAGAACAACCATGCCATAGTATATTTTTCCAAAGATTATAGTGGTTTTATTCTATACTTGTATCCACACAGTCTATACATATGTCTCACACAATAACCATGAATTCTTGTGTTTTTGGTGTAATTGGTCTCAATTAACATGGAGTCAATTTAAGTTTTACACTTTCATATGGATTGTGATGCATGTACAGCAATTTAAGTTATAACTTGATTTGACATGTGATTTTATTTAATACTTGACTCAATTCAACATTAGATCAGGGCAATGCCAAATTTTCTATTTTTCATCTCTACATACTTATTCTAGTTTGAGGTTCTTTTTATAATTGTATTTCTTACCTCATTTTATTTCAAGGTTCCTAGGTTATGTCTAGTTTATCCTGATGTTTTTGTCACATGTTGTCCATTGTAACGTTTTTTAGTTTGTTCCTATAGAATTTAACCTGTAGAATTTTACAATGAGTAAGGCACAACGAGATTTAAATTATGAATTGTGTACACTCATCTCGCACTAAAAGTAACACAAACTTGTAGGTGTTGGGATTTAATATATTCTTATATTCAGTATATTATTCTAATTACTCTTCCTTTTAGACTTTTCCATATTCCTATAATGGCATGGTGGTTGTGAGCTTAATCCATCACAAATATGTTGAGTAGTTAATGGAAAATGGATATAAATTGGAATTCATAAATTTTGTTAATTTAAATGGTTCATTTAGAGCGGTCGACCTCCAAAAAATAATGACCCTTCCCTGCAGCATGAAGATTTTAAGTTTTAGTGTCTCCATCAGTTCTTAAGGAGTTTTATCAAACTTCAATTTTCCACTTAGTCAACAATATTAAGCTATCAATGTAGATGTTATGGAGTTAATTCTTTCAATTTCAAATACAACCTTACCAATGATTGTTGTAAACGGTAGGGATCCACTACAACATTAATTCTTAGAACATCAGTGCCAATTTATTTTGGATGTTTAATATCCACTTTTATTTTCATGCTTAATTTAACATAATTGTTGCAGATACAGTTTTTATCACCAAAATCTAGTGTATTTTCTACATACACTTTAGTCGGAAATATAATCCAAATCACGGTGTGCATCATTTGCTCCTTCCTATAGTTATATTTATGGGATGAGAGACCACCAATTTTGCGGTTTTGTTTTATAACATGTCTAGTAGTTGAATGTTTATTGGTAAATTAGATTTCCCAATTGAATTGTTCCTAGGGAAGTTCAAATTGCATGTTTTCTAAATCCGAGAACTATATTTCAAGCCTCACTAACCCATAAATACTTCTTYYTTTTTCCAGTAGGGCAGGGAAAATTTGAAAGAAACATATTATTCTTTAAGTTTAGGAGCCTCTTTTAATTTGGCTTTTACCTTGTGGAAATTTTATAGTGCTGTAATTTTTAATAAAATTGGATCACTGCATTTTTCTTAGACTAAATTTATTCCCTCATATTGATGTTTTTGTAAGAGGAAATCCATTAGATTCCAAAAAAACTGTTTATTCTAGGTGTAAACCACTTTATGATTTGGTCAAAATTCACTTCTTTATGCATCTCCATGCTTAGCGTTGCATGTTATTTCTTACAATATTTTTTTGCATTTTGACATGTTTCAATGTTTGCAAGAAAATCCTAGACACTTATGATCAAAACCTAGAGGGATTTATAAAAAACATTAGGGAGCACATACCAAGAAGAGAGAATCTCTAACAATACCCCTTATTTGGGGACATACATATTAATTTATTACTTTTTGTTTGACAAATAATTTAGAATGGAACTATTTTAAAACTATAAAAAATACTTTTAACCAAATAAGTACAACGAGTATTCAATTTTAAACTATTCACAAAAAGTTCTATGTTTTTATTTTATTACTAATTAAAATCACCTCTTAGATCTTTCCCATCATATAGCGCCTAGAGTACATCCCATGTATAGTGTGAGGTAATTCCTTGATTCATTAGTGCAACACAACTAGGCGCATTCACAATTTCTTTTATAATCATAATCTAGATATCCTACATAACTTAGCACGGGCAACACTTTGCCTATTACATATGGTTTGTACCTAGGAAGACAATACAACTCTTCCTCTAGCTGAGGTATGAACAATGGTCTATGGGAGACAATATATATGATTTTAAATAGGTATGATGTTATATTCCTCACAAACACTTGTACATTCAATGAGGCTTTTTTCTTTTTCACATTGCACACTTCATATTTTTATTTCATCTATGGGTAGAGCATTATAAACTAGAGTTCCATATTCCTCTAAACCACTCTATCTACATCTACAACAACTATGGCACAACACAACCATTTGACCTAGAGTTCCATATTCCTCTAGCATTTGCATAAAGAGGATTTCTTAATACAAAGAAACATTCCTTTCAACATGTTTTTTCCCCTAATGAATTTCATAAATTGAGAGGCAAGTGCTACACATCAACACATCAACATATTCTTTAGCAGTACAATTTGTATTACCATTAGATATCCTCTTAAAACCTTTTTCTTACCATTTTACCACCAAATTCATCACAAAGCTTGGTAGGATTTGTTACACCAGAGTATGAATCCATGGCCACAATGATATGGTGTTTAGCCACATGGGACTTCTTGTAAAGCACTCATCATATCTGTGGGTGTTGAGGGGCACTCTTTGGAACCCAGGCCGACGTCACCCAGGAGATCAGGCCGTGACCGCTAGAATCACCAAATATCTATATATATATATATGGATTTGTATGCCATATGGCAATGAACTCATATTGTAAGAGTTTGTAATTTGTTGTGTTTCAGTTGGCACACAATTATACAAGGTCAGGAAAGAAGCAATTGGGTTAGGAGCCATTAACAGTAGTAATAGGTGCTCTCGTTGAGTCCTTTAGGAAAAGGAGAATATGGAAATACTTGTTCACTCCGATACACATATTAACTTCGCAATTCATGGAGAAGATCGGGAGAGTGAAATAAATATTCATGGCGGTGAAGTAGAAGCACAAGAAATCGGTGCAGTTAATGATGGAGGGCAGCATGTACAATCTGATACACCGGCATTTGGAATTGGTGGAGTGAATGATGAAGCACAGTGGGTGCAATCTGTTTAATATATTGTACCCTCAACAGTCTGACTGTACACTGCCAGCTATACTGGACAATTGTACTTTCTATTTTCGTCTTGCTTGAGCATATATAGCTCAACCATCTTACATTGTAACAAGTTTCTGAGTTCTGTACTTCTTCATACATTTTCAATATACTGTTCTATTCTTTCTCTCTGCAGTTCTCTTTGCTCCACAATTTATCATGGTATCAGAGATTTAGCAGTAAGCCTCTTCACACAGTTGGGAGGGAAACACGATCCTCACAGCGTAGAGCTTGCACGCATCTTGAGAGCACGCGACACATTTTTTTCACAAGGCTTGGAAAGTTGTCTGCAATACTATTTAAAGATCATCGTAAGAAGATTGCGGAGGAAGCAGAGCGTACAACGCTCGAAAGATCCTGGACGAAGAGAACACAGAAGAAGAAATCCCAAAGATTCTTGTAATTTTTTCAAGAATCATCAAAGATTGACGAAGAAAATCCGGAGGAGGCGAGAAATTTTAAAGAACTCGAAAATTTCCCTCACAATTGTTAAAGATTGAAGCTCGGAATGAAGAATTCGTGAAATTCTTTCAAATCTTTGAAAGATTCATGAATATTTTCTTCTGCAGGAGAAAATTCTATTAAATTAGGGATAGAACGCATCTCAGGCGCAAAGAACTGCCACTGAAGCTGTGAAATTTGTCCTGCGAACGGTTCCAAGGAGGGAAACCAGATCAGAAGGGACGAGGAGAGCGTGGAAAGGGCGAAGGAATTTCAGCCGTCAGATCTTGCGCAAAGGACCGACAGTCGTTGGATCAGCGAGAAGGTGCACAAGGTTTAGTCCTCTGCAGTGCACAGGAGTGATTTCGACTTGTGAAGTCTCGAAATCTCGACGTCACCTTGACCGTCTGATCAAGAGACACGTGGCGAGATCCTATCCCATCGCAAAATCGGGAATCAGGAGTTGGAGGAGTGAAAGAATCCTCTCTCCAAAAACTCCGATACATGAAATCGCGAAATCCCGAAACGATCACAGTTGTCCATCTCACAGGATAGGTGGCAGCAGATTAGCCCGTCGGCATATCGACATTCGGGGTTTCAAGTTGTCAAAGAAACTTGACATCGCAATTCGTGAAATCGTGATACGCGATATAGTGATAAGATCTCAGCCGTCCGTTTGTTAGGACACATGGCGAACATCGCAGCGCCTGTCGGCATTTCAAAATTTGGGGTTTCAAGTTGTCAAAGAAACTTGACATCACAACTCATGAAATCGCGATACGTGAAATCTCGATAAGATCTCAGCCATCCATTTTTGACCGGACACATGGCGAACATTAAGGGCACCGTCAGCGTATCGGCATTTGGGGTTTCATGTTGACAGAGATTTGGAGCATCGCATGTCGCGATATCTCGAGGACGCATCAGGACCGTCCATCTATCCTGTATGTGTGGCGCAAATCTGGGGACTCGAAAAAAGTCCCGAAGAGGAAAGGGCCATCGGCATATCGGGATTCGGGAAATCGCAAAACCTGAGAACGAGTGTTCGAGTTTTCTTTCCAGTGAAATCCCCGATGGAAATCTAGTCATCCATCTGTTCAGGACGCGTGGCAGAGATCGAAGCTTTTGGAAAAGTCTCGATAAGTGACTTCATTGGTTTTTCAGGATTCGGCATTTTTCGGATCTTGGAGACAAGAGGTCCGGGATTCAGGATTCGGCATTTTGCGGATCACGACTGTCCATCTATTGAGGACGCGTGTCGTAGATTGGAGCCATCGGGAAAAGTCCCGATAGGACAGCGCCATCGAAAAATTGGCGATCGGGAATCGAAGGCACAAAAAAACCTCGACATCAGAAATCGCGAAATATCGATTCACGATATCCCGATACGATTTGGACCGTCCGATCACTGCAGATCTAGACCGTTGAAAAGTCCAAAGGCGATTTTTTTCGCGTTTTGGTGATTTGAAAGTCAAAGAACGAGAAAAGCCTGTAGCACCTTAACATTAAAGCACATGGTGACAATGCAAGGAGAACAAGGGCCATCTAAAGGCCGATAATCTCCCATCGGCCATCGGTGAATCGAAAATCTCTGAGATTGGAGGTAAATACGAATTTTTCCCTCTATTTTTTCAGCATTTTTTTTTAAATGGCGTCGACCAACAATCTTGGCCCGACTCAGGGTCCGATTCTTCTTGGTAAGAATTATGAATTTTGGTCTCTTCGGATGAGATCGTTCCTGCAAGCACAAGAATGCTGGGAACCAGTGGATATTGGATATGTGGAACCAGATCCAGTCGCCCTCACTGCCATGACAAATGCTCAGAGAATTGCTCAGGCAACTCTGAGGACCAAAGAAAACAAAGCAAAATTCTGGATACAAAACTCTGTGGATGATTCGATTTTTTCGAAAATCACAGGCGCTGGTACTTCCAAACAGGCCTGGGACATCCTCAAAACGTCCTACCAAGGAAATGACAGGGTAAAAAGAGTTAAACTGCAGTCCTTATGGATGCAATTCGAGACTCTCAGGATGACAGAGTCCGAAAATGTAGATCAGTTCATGACCAGAGTCATGAGCATCGTGAACCAAATCAGACTCATTGGTGAAACCATCACTGATCAACGAATAGTTGAGAAAATTCTCAGAAGTCTTCCCAAGAAATTTGAAATGGTTGTCACATCCATCCTTGAATCCAAGGATCTCTAAAAAATTTCAACAGATGAACTAATTGGTTCTCTGGTGACACATGAGACAAGACTACATCTCACAGATGAGTCAATCTCCAATGCCTTCCAAACTCAGTTCTCATTCAGAAGAGGGAAAGGCAGAGGAAGAAGTAGAGAAAGAGGGAACAATCAAGGTAACCCTCATACCAGTGGAGGGAACAGACAACAATATCCAAATCATAATTTCCAAGGTCAAAGAAATCAACAACAATATCAACATCAGAATTTCCAGCCTCAAAGAGGCAGAGGGAGAAGGTCTAATGACAAAACTAGCATACAATTCTATTACTACAAAAAGTATGGGCACTATGAATCTGAATGCAGGAAGAAGCAGGCAGATCAACTCTCAGGCAGAGCACATGTGTCAAATCATATGGGAGACACCTCAAAAGGTATGTTTCTCTCATGCCACAAAACTGAACAACAACCTAAAGATCTCTGGTTGTTGGACAGTGGATGAAACAATCACATGACAGGTAACAAAGAATTACTTTCATGCCTTGATTCGTTAATTCCTATGTGGACCAATGCAAACAGAGTCAATAGGTGGTATTTTTTACTTTCTAATGTTTATTGATGATTTCAGCAGGAAAATATGGATCTATTTTCTCAGACACAAGTCTGAAACATTTACAAAGTTCAAAGAATTCAAAGCAGAATCTGAAAAACAGAGTGGTAAATTTCTCAGAGTACTCAGGTCAGATGGAGGAGGAGAATACAACTCCAGAGAGTTTGAAAATTTCTGTAAATCTCAAGGCATCATCATGCAAGCAACAACAAGGTATACTCCACAGCAGAATGGAATGGCTGAAAGAAAGAATCAGACCATCATGAATATGGCAAGAACACTTCTTAAAGAAAAACACTTGTCAAATACTTTTTGGGTTGAAGCAGTAGCATGCTCAGTCTATCTTTTGAGCAGATCGCCAACCACCAATCTACAGATGAAATTTCCCCAAGAATCTTGGAGTGGGACAAAGCTCAATGTATCTCATCTAAGGACATTTGGATGCATAGCATATGCACACATCCCTTCTGAATTAAGGAA
>JZKD02S1785504.1:85957-97455 GCA_000966675.3 Picea glauca | reverse complement strand
GGGGGGAATGTAATGACTCCTCTTTCAATCCAATTTTTTGTTTTTAAATTTCCATCGTCGAACGAGTACTTGTGCATTCATAATTATAATATTTTTTTTAAAGATTTGAGTAAATGTTTATTTGATATGCTTATTTTATATTCTTATCTAATTGTCATGTTGTTTCCATGACACGATAAAGAGTCATTGTTTCTCAATACCACGTGTCAATTTTTCCATCATATTGATCATCAATATTACATGATTCTTCTCTTATTCACAAGTATGGAAACTTACTTTATTAATTTTTTGTTCTATGTTCTAATTCATACAATATTGTAATTTTACTTATCCAAATCTACATAAATGATTGTAGTTACGTAGGAACAATATATAGATCTAAATATTTGGAGAAGTCTTGTACTATTTATAGGTAAGATTTCATTTTACCATTGTTAAAACACTTATTATATCATCATTTATGAGATCTCTATGTCTTTTTCTATGACCCTAAGGTCATATATTAAGCCATCCAATAGTAAATTTCATAACCATGCTAAGTATAATTGTCAACCCATTACCCTAAGTCAAAAAACATATATTGTAATTAATATTATTATAATAACTAGGTTATAGTGATATAAGTGGAGAAACTCCATGATTATTCTTTTAATAAGGTTTAAACCACCCTGGCCGTTGACCTTATGGTCTCCATTCATATCAACATAACGATTGTATTAGAAGAATTGGTTCCTAGAAAGGGACACTCACCCATCAAATCATATATTAAGGAATTGAGTTAATGGATAATTATTTAATGTTTTACTCTAAGTAGACTCAAGTTTATACTATTTCTAGGTTAATTATTATACATGAGGAAATTTTCTCATAGGCCATGTATTGGTTCCATTTATGATCTATTTCAGTATTTATCCTAACCATTACTCTAAATATTTACTGCGGCGTGGTATACGAGTTCATCCCTAACTAATTATTCCAATAATGGTGAGCGTTAGATCCAATTTCCATTTTCTCGGCTCTACCCAGTCGTAGTGTTTTGACACTTATATTTTGCATTTGCATAAAACTTCCAAACCTGAGTGGTATCGTTTTCCTAGGTAATGTAGATGATAGCTCCCTTGATTTATACATTTGAATAGCTTAGACTCTTGTCTACTTTTTCTAACTTGAAAACTAATTTTATTTCCATGTATTGCACATAGAATCACACTACCTTAGGGAAAAAATTATTTTCCTATGAGAATGTTTGTGTGTAACTCGAGATCTAAGGTAATAAATTACTTTGCTTAAAATATGTATTTTATTTTTTGATATTAAAAAATATTCATATGTTATTAACAAATTTTGGTTACTATTTCTATACAGGGTTTATTGAAACCCTTGGTGCGAATTCGGTTCTAAGTGGTCATTGTTACCAGGTACCATGACTTTGAGCATGGTGATTTCCCATGTAAGTTAAAAACACTATTGTTTCTGACAACATCAACATGAGTTAAGTGGTTGTAACATACCTAGCCACCCACAGACTGGGATATGCCACCTTCAATCACACCCTTGGAATTTTTTCTTTTATTGATACCTTTTTAAATCAATAAGGATGCAAAAAATAAAAGGATTAAACGACATGCACAACAATAACAAAAATTCATGCATATTCTAAATATTCAATTAAATGTTAATTAAATAAACAATAGAAATACATTCATATATAGGTACATAATATGTTAAAAAGGAAATTATATTTACAAAAGATGACACCAACTGCCTGCAGACCAAGGATTTTCCACCCAATCGTAGAAGTTATTGTTCCAAATCTCAACATTAGTGTCACCCCTAAGACAGGGCTATGAATCCACAAGGATGATTCCAGAGTGTTACTTGGCTTCCCAAATAATTCAACACTCAATCTCTCATAGGCTTTTCCAGCACTCACAACAATCCAACTACCCAACTCTCTTCTACCCATCTTGCATCACCCAAGAGAGTGGACCTCCACCCGTCTCTGCCACATAGTCCCTTATGCAGTCATTATCCTTATTTTTTGCTCTAGTGCAACTGGTCCATAATCTAAATGTTGGAACTCTCAAGACTCACAGTTGTGAACAATGTTGGACACAAGTGAAGACATCTAAGACATGCAGGCCACAAGTCATGGATGGATTACACCAACAACCACTACAACCAACAATACTATGGCTAATATTTGGAAATTCATGTCCCTTTCCCAAGCCAAGACACAGATGAGGATGGATCAATGAGTGATAGGTAAGGACTCGATGAATGAACAAGTGAGTAAATGAAAATAATGCATGAACTAGTGATCAAGTAGATGAGTGAATAAGAGAATGAATGAACAAGCAATCAACGAAGAAGCCACCAATAGAACCACCCATCATACCAAAGGTGGGTTTAAGTAATTCATGGAGAATCAAGAACATCCTGGCCTTCCCGAAGAATCTCACGTAACTCATCCACCCCCTTCGACCAAAGGGTAAATAAAAAAATAAGAAATAATCATGTATCCCCTTAAGCCCCCTCTCTTGTGGAATCATATCCCCCTATAACTCTAGTCATTTTCCATCTAGGAGCCAACGATGTATGTATTATTAATAATGATCAAAACATTACATTTATCGGGAACACTGGCCTTTTAACAATTGTTTGGGAACTATGCCATCTCAACAATGTAACAATATATTATTTAAAGTGGGGGTTCAAAAACTAGGGTGTTACATCCCCTCCCCCTTATTTTGGCACTCCTGAGTGCATATACAAAATAAAGATCAAAATCTCAAAATTTATTCAAAACGTTGTGAGTACTCTACCCACATCGTATCTTCATGCTCCCGGGTAGCATCTTCAGGACCGTAGTAGGTCCACTAAACTTTTAGTAGCTCTATAACTCGACTTCGGAGCATTTTTACCTTTATGTCCAATACCCGCACTGGCTGAACCTGAAATTATCCCTCTGTCTATACCTGAATCAGATGCCAATCAATAACAGGGTTAGGCTCATGAACATATTTCTTTAGTAAAGAGACATGAAACACATTATGCACATTCATGGAAGAAGGAAATGCAAGCATGTATAGACCTGACCCTATTCTATCCAATATTTCATATGGACCACAAAATTTGGCTTCCATCTTTGTACAAATACCTTATTTCAAAGAGATTTTTTTATGCTTCACTTTCAGAAGTACATGCTCCTCTATAAATTATTTAGCTATCTTATTCTTATTTACATAAAATTTATGTCTATCCTGAGCTGCCTTTAAATTATGCTTGATCTTAACCATCTGGTCTTCTATTTCCTTGAGAAACACTGGCCCAAGTACCACTCTATCTATTGGTTTTTCCCAACTCACTCAAGTATTTCATTTTGTACCATAAAAGGCTTCAAATGGTCTCATTCTCATAGAATCTTGATACCCATTATAATATACAAACTGCACTAGATGAAATTAATAATCCCACTTAGATGGTTTATCCATCACATACATTCTCAACATATCTTCAATTACTAGTTGAACCTCTTTGTTTCCCCATCTAACTGGGGATGGTATGTTGTGTCGAAGTTTAGATTTGTACCAAATCCTTTAAACAATCTCCTCCATAAATTGGAGGTAAACTTTGTATTTTTGTCCAAGACAATGGTCCTAGGTATCCCATGCAACCTAGCAATTTCTCTCATGTAAATTTCTGCAATATTATTCGTTGTATGTGTTGTTTTTACAGGAACAAAATGAGCATCCTTTTTTAATTTGTCAGCCACCAACATGATTGAATCATGTTTCTTATTTGTTCTAGGTAATCCTATGATGGAACCCATGGTGATCACTTCCCATTTCTTCTTTGGAATGGGTCAACCCTGTTGGATGTCTATGTTCAACTTTCACCTTCTGACATTCCATACACCGAGTGATGTAATCCACAACATCCTTTTTCATTCCCAACCAAAAGAATTAACTTCTTACTATAGTAATTGTTTTCTAGTAGCCGAGATTTCCAACAAAAGGAACAACATGCATTTCCATCAATACCAAATTCCTCAGTTCTCTGGAACTAGGAACATAGATTATATTCTTATGCATGAGTAATCCATATTCCTTTATCTCATACTCCTTTATTTTCTATTGTACATTTCCTTGATGTAAGCTTTCCTTTACCTATAGGTAATGTTGATCTGTAACAAAACCATCTAAAATTTGGCTCTTAAGTCTGACTGATGCATACTAACAATAGTAGCATGCATGGGATGCACTCTTCTACTAAGTGAATCAACAAATGTATTCTCTTTTCCTTTAATATGCTTGATATTGAGGTCCTATTCAATTAAAAATTTGAGCCATATTGTTCGCCTGACATTCAAGGTTGGTTGTTCAAAAATATACTTCAGGCCAATGTGGTTTGTCCTTAATTCAAATATCTTCCCCATGAGATAATGCCTCCACATCCTCAATGAGTGGACAACGGCATCAAGATCCAAGTCATGTTTGGCATAGTTCCTCTCATGCTCCTTAAGCTTTCAAGACTCATAACCAATTACAAGTCCATTTTGCAAGAGGACTCTCCCAAGTCCTTCCTTACATGCATATGTACATACCACAAAACCTTCATTTGGGTTAGAAATATTTAATATAGGTCCACTAGTAAGTAATTCCTTCAACATATTAAAATTCTCTTCACACTTAGTTTTCCATTCAAATTTAGTTCCCTTCTTTTGTAAAGAAGTGATGGGATGAGAAATGTTAGAGAACCCTACTATGAACCTTCTGTAGTAACCAGCTAATCACATAAAATATATGACTTCTGGCACATTTCTGGGTGTTGGTCATCCTCTAATGGCTTCAATCTTCTCTGGATCTACTACTATGCCCTTATCCGAAATAATGTGTCCCAAGTAATGGATCTACTTTTGATAAAAAGAACACTTACTCATCTTGGCATACAATTGATCTTCTCTCAGCACTTGCATTACCAATCTTAAGTGATGTTCATGCTCCTCCTTAGACTTAGAATAGATAAGTATGTCATCCAAGAACACTATGAAAAACTTATCCAAATAATTTTTGAATATCCCATCCTTTAAGCACATAAATATAGTTGGTGCATTGGTCAGTCCAAATGGCACCACTACAAATTCATAATGCCCATACATGGTCCTAAAGGATGTCTTATGAATGTCTTCTTCCTTGATTCTTACCTAATGGTATCCTAGCCTTAGGTCAATCTTTGAAAATATCCTTTCCCCTATTAGATGATCAAGGAGGTCATCAATTCTGGGTAGAGGGTACTTGTTCAGTTGTCTAAAGTCAACACACAGTCTCAAGGTTCCATCCTTCTTTTTGACAAAAAGTATTGGTGCTCCCCAAGGTGAAACACTTGGACGTATGTACCCTTTCTTCAAAAATTCCTCCAAATGCATTTTTAATTCTTTTAACTCTGTTGTGCTCATTATATAAGGTGTTTTTGACACTGGAGCATGTCCAGGCACTAGATCAAGTGAGAAATATATCTCCCTTCTTGGTGGCAACCTTGGTATTTTTTGGAATACATCTTCAATTTCCTGTAGTACCAAGATATATTCAAGTCTTGGACCCTTTTTATTTTCTATCTCTTCGACATGCACTGCATACAATTGATATCCTTTCCTAAAACATCTCTTCATACTGGTGCTCCCCAAGGTGAAACACTTGGACGTATGTACCCTTTCTTGAACAATTCCTCCAACTTCATTTGTAATTATTTTAACTCTATTGTTTTCATTATATAAGGTGTTTTTGACACCGGGGTAGCTCTAGGAACTAGATCAATTGAGAAATATATCTCCCTTCTTGGTGGCAACCTTGGTATTTCTTGGAATACATCTTCAAATTCCTGCAGTACCGATAAATAATCAAGTCTTGGACCCTTTGTATTTTCTATCTCTTGGACATCCTTTCCTAAAACATATCTTCAACTGTAAGATTGAAATATCTTGTATAGAGATGGGTCTTGGAACTCCCCTCACAGTGCTATGTTTTCCATCCCTATCAAGACATGTAAATGTCTTGCTATGACAATCCAAGAGAGCATGATGCTTGTCCAACCAATCCATTCCAATTAGAATATCATATGGCCCCAATGGTATGATATTTATATTATCATTTGTATTCACACCATTAATACTTATGGAACATCCTTTGACCATATAATGGATTCTCTTTTTGGTTCCAGTGGCTAGCTGAACCAAAATTGATTTTCCAAGATTAATTTTCTCGAAATATAATCTATCCACTATTTTAGGATCAGTGTAACAATGACTTTCTCTTGAATAAATCAAAATAGAAACATGATGATTTATCATCTTACCTTCCACCTCGATCATATTGGACTTGTACTCTGCTTTTCGATCATCTAAAAATGCATAGACTCTTCCCATATCTTTGAATGGTGTAGCCTCATGGACATTGTTCACAGTCTTCACTTTGTCCTTTCTATGTGGGAAATCCTGGTACAAGGGATCTTCTATGTGTCCCCAACACTATATAGGTTGTCTTTCCCTTTTTACCAAGGAGTCTTCTATCTTGTATTCACCCTTAGCATACTGATCTTGATGATTTCTATTAGTATCATTCCTAAATAAGGGAGGTTTGAATCTATTCCTCCTCTGATTAGTCCTCTCCTTCCTCTTATCCTTCCAATATTTTTGTAGGGATTCTCTTCCCTATCCTTGCTCATATAGGTATTTAGCCTTCCTGATGGCCTCAGTCAAGGTATTGGTCTTATGATACCTAATATTTTCCTTATAAAAGGATGGAATTACACTCAAAAACCTATGTATCTTTACCTTTTCATCATTTATAAACCCAACATATTTTAACAATCCAAATAATTTCTTCTCATATTCTTCCATAGTCATGCTTCCCAGCCTGAGTTCAAAGAACTCTTTAATTTTATTGTCATAGAAATGCTCTAAGGTATACTCCTTCTGGAAGTACTTCTTGAACTACTTCCAAGTGATGCTATTATCATTAACATGTTCAACTTGCTTCAATTGAACCCACTACATTGCAACTTTCCCATGTAAATGGTAGGTGAAAATCCTAGCTTCTAGGTTTGATGAATAGTTATGCAATTGAAAATATATCCTGAGTCCAAGAAACCATGCTTCAACATCATCTTTCCTTTATCTTTCATCATCAAAGGATAATGGCTTAATATTTATCAGTTCTCATCTTTCCTTGCGTCCGTTGGACTATGTTTTTGCATTACCAACTCTAGTACTCTGGCCTTCGAGATCCTTATCATGGCTAGAGGCTCCCTCTCCTTCTTCTGTTTCTTCAATACACATTCTAAGATGATGTGTTTAAACCCTTTAATTCTGCAAAATTTGCAATCAACCATTTTGTTAGAATTATGTATATGGTAGAAAAAACATGCCAAACCATGTTACAGGTCCTTTTTTATTCTCAATTCATGAAGAACACATATGTATCAATATGCATCATATGACACTCTCATGTTATCCTTTATCAAATACAAAATTCAATTCTTCATAGGCGCTTCTTTCAAACCACCATCCTAGGTGACCGTGACTAGAAACTGTGGGATAAATCCCTCCTTATCACTTTTAGGTTTTCAAAAACAACCATTTATGCCATTAGTCCTTCTTTCCCCACCTCTCAGCTTCATGTTACCACGATCATGACCCTGCGCTTAGCTAAAAAATTGCTTATTTGGAGCTTCGAGACTTCGAAAATTTAGAACATTCAGCTAGGACCAGATCAATGGTCCTCATCCTTATTCATAATAAACGATCAATATCCACTTCGAAACTCTGGCCTTCGGAAGTCTCAACTTCCCCCACTTTCTTCCTCCTAGAACGCTTTTACCTAGAGTTCATGATATTTCGATGCGTGTCCTCCCACAAATCAATGACTATGAATCACTTCGACTCTTCTGGATTCAGTAGTTTCAAAATCTCCACCTTCACTTTCTCCTAGAGTTCTTTTACATGAAATCAACGATCCAAAAACGCATGTCTTCTACAGATCAATGACTATGAATCCCTTCATCTCTTCAGGAGTTCTCGACCTAATGTCAATTGTCACATCTTTTTTCTCTAGAGTGCCTAGTCTTTGGACTTCATGATCTATCACCACGTGGTGAAATACTAGAAGCGAACACATGGCCCTATCAGGCAGGTGACACATGTCATGTTCTAACTAATGTTTCAATCCTCCACACATTCAAAACTCACTAACATATGGCACACATCCGATGTGTCCACATCATCCTAGGTGATGTCTACAAGCCATGTCACTTCAGAATTCTAGGGTCTCCATCACCTTGAGGTGATGTCATCATGCCCCACCACTTCAGCTTCATGATTCAGGAGTTTCCACACTTGAAAACTTCCAATTCTCCCAAACTCTAAATTCCCGAACTAGCCAATCTACTGACATGTGCCTCCCTTATCAGATGGTTTGTATTAACACCAAACTTTGGGACTTTGAGAGATACTATTTCATTTATCAATGGTTCTTTTTGTATGGAGATCAATGGTCCTCAATTACTTCAGTACTTCGGGTAATTCTTTCCCTAGTGATTCACTCTGCAAAACCTTATGGAGTAAAAAGTCTCTGAAGTGAGAGATCTAGCACTACATGTCCATCTTGATGGATGATCCAGATGAACTCTAAGATTCAGGCCTTTGGGAGTTTTGGATTTTTGCATCTGTCTTTCTTCCAAAGTGGTTATCCCAGAAGTGAAAGATCTCTCACCATGCGTCCAGTTCAATCAATGGTCTGGATCTACTTCAACTCTTCAGAGTTTTGATGGTTCGAGAACTAACATGTCACATCACTTAATGGCTTTTGATTTGTGGGGGCATGCATCGAAGGTTTGGAGTAACCCACCTCTTTCCCTGCAATTCTTCAGACGCTGACACATAACCACTTGGTGAAACTATTGTTTGGATTGTGATACCACCTTGGGAAATTAACTCTCGTGCAACTTGAACCCCCGCAATGCCTCCTGGACATCGATCTCTCTCTCCAATGGAATATGATGGTTGTGAATCAACCTTTTCTTCACTTTCATTGAATGACCCTTGCTCCCCTATCCTCTTATCCAATGATCATAGAGCTCTCTTGATCCCACAGTGGTGATCGTGCTCGAATTCTAAGGGGATGATCACAAACATTTGAACCCTTACAAAGGAACTCTGATGTTATAGCTCCTGTGGAGACTCTGCAATGCCATTCCTCCTAAGGTTTTCAATTTCACAGTCATAATTTGATCTTGACCACAAGAATCTGACCAACATACCTGACCCATACCAGCCTGGTGTTTCAACCAAAATATTTGATACCAAACTGTAACATACCCATCCACCCACAGGTTGGGGTACGCCAAATTCAAGTCCAGGCTTGGACTTATTTATTTTACCAATACCCTTTTAAATTAATAAGGATGCATAAAAGAAAAGGATTTAACGACATGCACAACTCTAAAGATTCAATTAAACGATAATTAAACACACAACATAAATACATTCATATACATGTACATAATACCATAATGGAGAGCACTTATATTTATAAAATATGACACCAAATGGCTACAGACCAAGGGAATTCCACCCAACCATAGATGTTGTTGTTCCAAATCGCAACAATAGTGTCACCCCCGAGCCAGGGCTATGAATCCACAAGGTTGGTTCCAAAGTGTTACTTGGATTCCCAAATCAATCATCACTCAATCTCTCACATCATTTCCCAACAATCACAACAATCCAAGTACCCATCTCTCTTATACCTAGGTTGCACCACCCAAGAGAATGGATCTCCACGCATCTCTGCCACACATTCCCTCGGGCAATCCTTCTCCTTATTTTGGGCTCTAGCACAACTCGTCGATAATCTCAATGCTATAACTCTCAGGACTCGCAGCTGTGAACAATGCTTGACATAGGCCAACACATCTTAGACATGCAGGCCTCAGGTCATGGTTGGATTACACTAACAACCACTACACCCAATAATACCATGGCTAATATTTGGTAGTTCATGTCCCTTTCCCAAGACAAGATGTGAATGAGGATGGATCAATGAGTGATAGGTAAGGATTGGATGAATGAACCAGCGAGTAAATGAAAAGAACACCTGAACCAGTGATCATGTGGATGAGTGAATAAGACAATGAATGAACAAGAAATCATCGAGCAAGCCACCATCCGAACTCCCCATCAGACTAGAGGTGGGTTTAAGTAATTTGTGGGGAATCAAGAATCTTTTGGCCTTCCCCAAGAAGATCACGTAACTGATCCAACCCCTTCGACCAAAGGGTAAATAAAAAATAGGAAATAAACATTTATCCCCTCAAGCTGCCTCTCTTGTGGAATCATAGCCCGATATAAATCTAGTCCTTGTCTGTCTAGCAACCACTGATGTATGTATTAGTAATAATGATCAAAACATTACATCTCTCTAGCACACTAGCCTTTTAATAATTGTTTTGGCACTCTCATATCTCAACAATGTAACAATACATTATTTAAAATGGGGATTCAAAACCTGGGGTGTTACAATGCTAATGATGAGTTTGGATTTCATACTATAGATTTTATATAGTAATGTACATTTCCCTACCGAAACATATAAGAGCTCATCTATGGTAAAAATAACCAAGAAACATATTAATTTTTTTTTTCTTTCTGAATAATATAAATTGGTTAATATTATGAACTAGCTATTGTAATGAAAAACTCAAAGATATAAGTCTCTTTTAATCTACTGGCGTTATATATTTCCCTTTTCATTTTCGTTGTTGGGTTAATGGTTGTGTTTTGATGTAAAATGTTTATATTTACTTCATTGTTTTTACCTTATTCCAAGATGACATGGTCGATGGATTCACAACCATGATATTTCCCATGATATTTCTTGAAAAGACACTCATGTTATATTATCACATTTCATTATTTACCCTATTTTCTACGTGAATTTGCACCATGTTATGTATATAAATGATTTATTATGAGGTTGTCAACATAACTCTAATTATGGTTTAGTCTTGGGACTAAAGTATACATTAAATTTTTTAGAATTAGTATATATTATCTATTAGAAAAATAGGATGGTAGAGTAATAAAATAAAAAAAAAGCGGAAATAAAAAATAGAACATACACAATACAATAGAGACATAGATATACATGGTTCACCCAATGTGGGCTACATCCACTAGAGAAATTTTCAGGTCCTTCCTTTATTATTATCCAACAAATGAAGAGATACAACCTACACCACATACACTATAAATTCCTCTACTTTCTCTCACATTCACATTCATCTACCATCACAATACAATTACCTCATACATAAAAGAGGGTTGTCTTCTAGGGTTAAAAACCCTAACATAACTTCTATCTTCATATTCATGACCCTATAATGAAGGTTTCATATTGAATATGAAATTACAATATTTGAATTGTGTATCCTATAGTTTCTTG
>JZKD02S1785504.1:47398-75536 GCA_000966675.3 Picea glauca | reverse complement strand
CTTCCTTTATCAACATGGGATGAATCATAAAGGAATAATTTCTCATTAACTTTAAATATGACATAATTTGCACTTTTATTGAAATATTTCTTTGTGGTTTGTTGTCTTCTCTTTATGTTCTCCAAGGAAAACATCCTTTGTTCCTCTAACGCTAATAATGCATTATCCTTTGACAGACATTAGAAGAATTTAATTCTTTGATATCTAGCTTCATCCGTAGAGAAGAAAGTTCCATCTCAGTAGGTAAAATAACTTCTTAACCATAAACAAGATGAAAAGGAGTGCAACTTATGCTTACCATGGTAGTAGTGCGATCTTCCCACAGGGCATAAGTGAGGAGGGTGTGCCATTGACGAGGCTTATCTTCAATGACCCTCTTGATGATCCTAACCATATTTTTGTTAGTAGACTCGGCTTGCACATTTCCTTGAGGGTAATAAGATGATGAGATAAAATGTTTGATGCCCAGCTTAGCTAGAAACTGAGTCATCTTAGCAAAAATGAAAGCGGGACCATTGCTTGTAATAATTTCTAAAGGAATGCCAAATTTGGAGAAAACATTAGTTTCAAGGAAAAAAATAACCTATTCATCCTGTGAATGTTTAAGTGGGAAATATTCATTCCACTTAGTGAAATAATATGTGGCTATTAGGATAAAAACCTACCCTACTAAATATGGAGGATTAATAGCACCGATAAAGTCCAGACCACATTTTGAAAAAGGAAAATTAGGGAGGACATGTTGCAAAGGCATGGAAGAAATACGTTCTTTCCTAGAGAAATTTTGGCACTTGTCACAAGATCTTGAAAATTTATAAGAATATCGAAAAATTGAAGGCCAATAATACCCTTTTCCAATGATTTCAAAAGAAATAGTTTTAGCAGAAAAGTGGCCACCCACATGAATAATAGAATTTGAAGATCCATGGGTTTCTTGTAACATTTTTTGTTCTTCCTCATTATTCACACACCGAAGTAATATACGATCTATAGATCTCCTGAATAATGAGTCTCCTAAAATAACATATCTGGAAGATTCAAGATGAATCCTTATCCTTTGATGAGTATCTAAACTATCTGGACATTTTTTATTTCGCAAGTAATCCACCAGATTTTTATACCAAGGATGTTCAACTATAGGAAGGGTTTGAATATCAATGTAAAGTAGTGTTGAAAGAGGATTATCTTGTTTGTCAATTTTTTCACTTGCTTCAACATGTTGAGCCATGTGAAGGGCTAAGTCTCATCCCTTAATTGTTTTCAAATTCATGATGGTTAAATCATGCTTCTGGATCTTGGCAAGCTAATGTGCAAGCTTCCCTAAAAGATAAGTATCTGAGAGAAAAAACTTGACAGAAGGAAAAGGGACTTTTACCAGTATGAGCTTTCCTAGGATATTTCTCCACCACTTTAATAAGAGGGAAAACATGTTTTTCGATACAAGAATATTTAAATTCATCATCTGATAATCTTTGACTCATATAAGCTATTTGTTTTTCATTATTATGGTTATAACATTGTACGAGAATAGAAGAAACAAATTCCTCCATGGCATTAGTGTATATAATAAAATATTTCTCAAACTTTAGCTTCACCAAAACCAGTGCGGAACTGATTTCCTTCTTAATCTTTACGAAGGTATTCTTGACCTCTCCAGTCAAAGAAAAGGAGCGATCTTGATTGAGAAGATTGTGAATTGGTTTGGCCATAAAAACAAAATCAGGAACAAATCTACATACTAAGTTGATGATGCCCATAATGGCTTGAACCTTATTTTTGGAAGTGGGGGCAAGAAGGTTCATAAAAGCAATGATCCTTTCAAAATCTATGCTTATTCCTGAATCATAAAAAATATGTCCAAGGAGCTTGCCCTTGGTAACGTCGAAGAGACCTAGAAGGGTTTAAATAAATGTCAAACTTTCAACATTGCATGAGAAATTTTATACTATGACCAAAATGATTCAATTGGTTCTTTGAATATACAGTCAAGTCATCAAGATAAACCTAAATAATCCTACCGATCAGATTGTTAAAATCTATCTATATAGCTCTTTGGAAAGTGACACCAACATTAGATAAGCCAAAAGGCATGCGTTCATAAGAAAATGTGCCCCAACGTGTAGTGAAAGTGGTTTTGTATGTGTCATTCCTTTTTACCTTGATCTGATTATAACCAAAAAAACTATCAAGGAAATCATTTGTGACCTTTCAACTTGCTGCAAATTCATTTCCATCTTAGGGAGAGGAAAATGATATTTTTTGCTTTCTCTATTAACTACATGGAAATCAATGCACAATCGAATATGACTAATTGTCTTACGAGCGAGAACCAAATTGGAAACCTAATCAGAATACTTAACAGGAAAAATTACCCCATCTTTCAATAGTTTTTCCAACTCCTTCCTAATAGTAGCTTCAAGTGCAGGATTAATGAGTCTTTTTTTTTCCTAACCGGTTTTATACCTTCCTTAATAGGAATGGCATGTTGTATAATAGTAGGATCAAAACAACGAAGATCCTCATATAACCAAGCAAAAAAATCTTGAAATTCATGAAGTAGCTCAGTGAATTTCATCTTTTCTTCATCAATAAATTGGGCACCTATTTTAACATTCTTTGGGGAATTGGGTGTTTCAATAGTCAAGGAAATGGTTTCAAGCAATTTCCCATTTTACTCCTCTTCTTTATTCATTTCTTTGTTGCCTACATCACTCGATGAAAATGAAATTTCTAGAGGATTCAAGCCCTTTGGAAATTTTTTGTTTTTCATGGATATAATATCCTTGGGATTATATGGATCATTTTGTATGAAGCACATATGCCTTAATAACTAGGAAAGACCTACCACAACTGTAAATTGTCAAGGATATGATGACGATATAAATATTTAAAAGTACAATCAGATCTTTGTGGTAGAAGTTGTCGAGTGGGAGACGCTGCAAAAACAACGAACATGCCATCCATTGAATTAAGTTCCCTTTTTACATGAGTGATGTTAAATGATAATAAGTTCAAGATAAGCATCCAAACAACTTGGGTGTAGTGCTTGATCAACTTGTTGCTAGGAGAATATGTTTTACTTACAAGGTTCACAACAAGTTCAGAGTCTNTAAGGATTCGGAGGGATAAATCTCAGGAGGAACAAAGTCATGAAGAACGCAGGCGAGACTCAAGGTA
Organism: Picea glauca; assembly: GCA_000966675.3. Taxonomy (NCBI): domain Eukaryota; kingdom Viridiplantae; phylum Streptophyta; class Pinopsida; order Pinales; family Pinaceae; genus Picea; species Picea glauca. The sequence continues at coordinate 72,359 of JZKD02S1785504.1, read as the reverse complement.
AAGAGTTCACAGAGGAGAGGAGAAAAGGTTGAGGCCTTTTTCACTTGGGGAATTCTTCCAAGTTCAGGAAGAACATGCATGCTCAGGAGGAGCACAACTGTCATCGGATCAGGCTAAGGAAGAGATTTGGCTAATTGAAGATTCCACATCTAGGGAGTAGTGGAGGAGCACGTAGGACAGAAGAGATTTTGAGCCATTGGATCTCGCTTAGAATACCCAACAATCATTGGATCGATAGGAAGTTGCACGAGGTTTAAACCTCAAGCACAGAGCGGAGAAATTTGAGAAGTCCCAAAATATATCTGAGCCGTCCATCCAAATACAATTGTCCCTAGATCAATATTTCCAACTCTGGTTCAGAAATCAACCTAGGACAAACCACAGGGGTAGTTTTGAGTTTGAATGTAGAATAGTGAAGATAGAAATTCCATACTTTGATGGTACAACCAAGATGATGGCACAATCTTGGGTACAAAAGATGGATACATATTTATAGCTCAACCCTATGAAAGAGATGGAGGCCATCAAATTTTCCACCATGTAATTGGATGGAAAGGCCCGCGACTAGTGGTACCATGGGNTGATGTTATAGCTCCTGTGGAGACTCTGCAATGCCATTCCTCCTAAGGTTTTCAATTTCACAGTCATAATTTGATCTTGACCACAAGAATCTGACCAACATACCTGACCCATACCAGCCTGGTGTTTCAACCAAAATATTTGATACCAAACTGTAACATACCCATCCACCCACAGGTTGGGGTACGCCAAATTCAAGTCCAGGCTTGGACTTATTTATTTTACCAATACCCTTTTAAATTAATAAGGATGCATAAAAGAAAAGGATTTAACGACATGCACAACTCTAAAGATTCAATTAAACGATAATTAAACACACAACATAAATACATTCATATACATGTACATAATACCATAATGGAGAGCACTTATATTTATAAAATATGACACCAAATGGCTACAGACCAAGGGAATTCCACCCAACCATAGATGTTGTTGTTCCAAATCGCAACAATAGTGTCACCCCCGAGCCAGGGCTATGAATCCACAAGGTTGGTTCCAAAGTGTTACTTGGATTCCCAAATCAATCATCACTCAATCTCTCACATCATTTCCCAACAATCACAACAATCCAAGTACCCATCTCTCTTATACCTAGGTTGCACCACCCAAGAGAATGGATCTCCACGCATCTCTGCCACACATTCCCTCGGGCAATCCTTCTCCTTATTTTGGGCTCTAGCACAACTCGTCGATAATCTCAATGCTATAACTCTCAGGACTCGCAGCTGTGAACAATGCTTGACATAGGCCAACACATCTTAGACATGCAGGCCTCAGGTCATGGTTGGATTACACTAACAACCACTACACCCAATAATACCATGGCTAATATTTGGTAGTTCATGTCCCTTTCCCAAGACAAGATGTGAATGAGGATGGATCAATGAGTGATAGGTAAGGATTGGATGAATGAACCAGCGAGTAAATGAAAAGAACACCTGAACCAGTGATCATGTGGATGAGTGAATAAGACAATGAATGAACAAGAAATCATCGAGCAAGCCACCATCCGAACTCCCCATCAGACTAGAGGTGGGTTTAAGTAATTTGTGGGGAATCAAGAATCTTTTGGCCTTCCCCAAGAAGATCACGTAACTGATCCAACCCCTTCGACCAAAGGGTAAATAAAAAATAGGAAATAAACATTTATCCCCTCAAGCTGCCTCTCTTGTGGAATCATAGCCCGATATAAATCTAGTCCTTGTCTGTCTAGCAACCACTGATGTATGTATTAGTAATAATGATCAAAACATTACATCTCTCTAGCACACTAGCCTTTTAATAATTGTTTTGGCACTCTCATATCTCAACAATGTAACAATACATTATTTAAAATGGGGATTCAAAACCTGGGGTGTTACAATGCTAATGATGAGTTTGGATTTCATACTATAGATTTTATATAGTAATGTACATTTCCCTACCGAAACATATAAGAGCTCATCTATGGTAAAAATAACCAAGAAACATATTAATTTTTTTTTTCTTTCTGAATAATATAAATTGGTTAATATTATGAACTAGCTATTGTAATGAAAAACTCAAAGATATAAGTCTCTTTTAATCTACTGGCGTTATATATTTCCCTTTTCATTTTCGTTGTTGGGTTAATGGTTGTGTTTTGATGTAAAATGTTTATATTTACTTCATTGTTTTTACCTTATTCCAAGATGACTTGGTCGATGGCTTCACAACCATGATATTTCCCATGATATTTCTTGAAACGACACTCATGTTATATTATCACATTTCATTATTTACCCTATTTTCTACGTGAATTTGCACCATGTTATGTATAGAAATGATTTATTATGAGGTTGTCAACATAACTCTAATTATGGTTTAGTCTTGGGACTAAAGTATACATTAAGTTTTTTAGAATTAGTATATATTATCTATTAGAAAAATAGGATGGTAGAGTAATAAAATAAAAAAAATGCGGAAATAAAAAATAGAACATACACAATACAATAGAGACATAGATATACATGGTTCACCCAATGTGGGCTACATCCACTAGAGAAATTTTCAAGTCCTTCCTTTATTATTATCCAACAAATGAAGAGATACAACCTACACCACATACACTATAAATTCCTCTGCTTTCTCTCACATTCACATTCATCTACCATCACAATACAATTACCTCATACATAAAAGAGGGTTGTCTTCTAGGGTTAAAAACCCTAACATAACTTCTATCGTCATATTCATGAACCTATAATGAAGGTTTCATATTGAATATGAAATTACAATATTTGAATTGTGTATCCTATAGTTTCTTGGACCTTCATATGAGTTAGGAAGATAATCATGCTCCACAACCAACAATATCCCACTTGGAGACTAATCACAACAACTCCAATGTTTTTGTACATGTTGGACTATGATCCACCTTGTCCCTGGAAAATTTCTCATCTTCACCTTCATGCTTGAAGATTAACTGAAATTGAGAAGGAACTCAATTTCTCCCTAGTTACTACCTTTGTTAACATGTCTATAGGATTATGGCTAGTATGTATCTTTTCCAATTTCACTTGTCCATCTTCCAAAATGGATTGTATGAAATGGTACATGATTTTAATATGCTTAGTATTATAATGGAGGTTTTAGTTATTTGTAAGATGAATGGAAATCTAGTTGTCATAGTACAACTTGTTATTCTCCTGTTGTTTTCCCAATTCCTTCGTAAACCTTTGTAACCAAATCATCTCTTTACTAGTCTTTGTAGAAAAAAAATACCTACTTCTATTGTATAAAGTGAAACAACCTTTTTTAGTTTCAAAATCCAACTTACTGGTGTTCCACCTATAGTAAAAACATACCACGTGGTGCTCCTCTTGTTATATTTATCACCTGCCAATAAGAATCAACATATGAATGTAGAACAATGTGTGAACCTCCAAAACATAATGCATGAGTACTAGTACATTTCAAACACTTTAGAATCATATTTACTTCCTCCCAATGTTATTTACCTTAATTTTTCATTATTGGTTACTTCTTGGGCTAACATGTTTCATTTTTCCTTCATCTGCACAACTTTATCTGTTAGTGTCTCGACCATCTTCATTGCTATCTGTCCTTGTAGCAATTATACACTTTTTGAATGTTCCTGTGCCATCCTTGTCTTCTCTTCCTCCACCTGTGCAATTATCTATGTTTCTTGTTCTTGGAGGGGCTCCAACTGGGATTGTCTTTATTTCTCATTAATTTTCAATGTATTTAACTCTGTCTACATGGTATTCATCTCTTAGGTACCCTTGAAGCACTCGGTAATGGTTATGGTTTTCCGTCACTGCTTCAAATCCTATATTGTAGCATTGATTTTCTCCTCTTTTTGGTCCAACTATTAGGTCTTTTCATCCTCTTCCAAAATGGTCCAAATATACGCAGTTCTGTAGAACATTTATGCGACTTTCCTTGCTTCCTGTGTCATCTCCTCTATGTAGAGTGTGGTTATTTTTTCTATTTTCTCTCAAACCTCATCGGGATTCATAAGATTAATTTTTTCTTTCAGCTCCTTGATTTCTTGCTATATTATTCAGTCATCTAAGAAATTATATTTATATTTTCATCTGCACTCCTATTCGGTGCTTGTGCACTATCTATAATGCATTTGTATGTCCTTATTAACCCCTTCTCTATATTTCCATTGTGTTATTTTTACTCATCCTTCTCTGAGGTAAATTGGTCGCACGTGATATGTAATATTTATGGTACTCCCCTACCCACCTCCAAGTTAGTGGCATCCACATGGGATATGGATTGTACTTCCTTCATTATACTAGCCTGGACTTTGTATAATGACTTTCTGGGTATCTGTGCCATCACTAAATCAAAATGGTCAATGTACCTCATGGGTTTCTGCACAGTTTCTTTATAAATTATGACCATTTTCCATGTGACCATGGATGTATCCCTGCCTTGTACTACTATCTAAACTATCTCATCTGCTTCTTTCTATGCATGGGGTTCTTGTGTCTTTTCATGTTGTTTCACTATGGCCTATAGTACTGCATGAATTTGTAATTTTTGTATATTTTCAGGGAATGTTATGAATTTTTCCATGATCTCTTCTCTATGTGCTTCTATAGTGCAGACCACCTCTTCCCCACTATCTTGGACCTTGTCTACCATGAACTCAACATCATCCTCTATCAAGATGATGATTAGATCATCCTTGGTGTACTTCATATTTTTGTGTGTCTCCTCTAACTTCAATGTCTTCCTTTTTGTTTGTGAGGGATGTGCTCCACTCATCATTTCCTTTTCCCTTTCCTCGTCAACATGATAATTTTCCCCCTTTTCTTCATCCTACTGAATGTTTGTCCTGGGCACCGTTGTTTTCCTTCTTGATCTCTTTAGCACTTTGTTTCTTTTCAATGCATGAGTGCACACTGTAACCTTCCTAGTGTTAGTAGCTGGGTTGTTTTTCTTTGATGAATAGCCTGCTTCAGATTTCCCCTTAGGTTTGGTTCATTGCATTACAACTGGCCTTGTTGTTGGTTTTTCTAATGGAATCTTCCACGGTGCTTCCCAGTCTTTGATTATCCATTCAATCTCTTCCCTTGTGACAGAATATTACATCTCCAACCATCCCTTCTTTGGATCCCTTGCAACGTAGATCCACATGTGGGGCATGGATTCCCTAAACCTATCTATCCCTTCATTTTCTTGAACCAATACCATAGGAATGTGGCATACATTGGTTGTGCATTGTTGTATCTCTTCTAGCATCATCGTGAACACTGTGTTATTTTCCTACTAATTTTTATTTTCCTTGGCCTGCCAAAGGGATTCATATATGGTTGCATAGCACTTCCCTTTCCTATCTATAAAGGATGAAAATTTTGGCTCCTTCCATCCTACCAAAGCTATAAGGATAATGATCCAATAATAATGGAACTCAGTTCCATTATTCTACGCATATTTGCAATCGATCAACAATAGGTTCAGGAGGTATGGTGCCCAACTAAACATTACTCCCTTCACTCACTGTGTGACAACTACAGTGAATCCTATTGGAGCCTGTTCTTTTCTACACTTCCTCAGTAGCTTGCAAGCTATGAGCTTGTTGGAGAACCTTGTCGCATTATAATTTTAATCTCTAATCACAATGCCCCTGTTTCCTCTGTTGGTACCAAATTGTGCCTTGACTAGCTCAACAATCTCCTTCTCGCACGCTTTATTATCCAAATATTACTCTAGATGTGCACCCTTTGTGGGTAGTACCATATTTTTTTTATCAACACCACATCAAGATATAATGGCCTATCCATCCAAAGGATGCCTCCATGTACCCAAACACAAAATTGTTTGATGTAAATCCCAATGTTTTTACAGCGCCCAAAGTGCAATATGTCCAGGAGGTTCATTATCCCATAGTTGTAGATCCCTGGTGTGCACTTTGCGTACTGCCTGATTGGTTTTCCTATGGGTCAAATTTCCCCTATGTTCGATAGGTAGGATTCCTCTGCCAAATATAGGAATTTGTTTCATTGAACACATCATGGTCTGAGTACCTTAGTTTAGGTACTTTTCCGAGCATGTCCTCCATGGTGACCACTACGTCTAGAAGGTAAGGAAGTGTAATTTTTTTGGCATCGTGTGCCTTTGTTTTCTTCCCAATGATATATGGTTATGCTTCTGTTGTTTTTGTGTCATGTTATTCCCCCTCAGAGTCCGACTAGTTTGTGGTGTCCTCTACCAACACCTCCTCTTCATCAAAATCCTGTTCTTGACCCTTCATTTCATTGGGTTGAGATGGTTTTTTTTATTAGGGTTTGTAATACCATCTCGGGTACCAAAACTCTTCCCTACTTCCCCTTGTGTTGTTGTCGATGTTTCCTCCTCAACCCTTATCAAGCTATGTGAATCTGTGTTGAAAGTGGTAACATATTTGAGCTCAACGATGTTATGGGGTTCCACCATCCTTTCCTTCCACCTTTGGCCTTGTCAAGTAACCTGTACATACTTCCCTAGAGTACCAAACTTTGGTGGTGCCATCTTTTATCCCATTCGAACACTTGTTATCTTCTTCACACAATTATACCTAGGGAACACACTTGTATCTTTCTCTGTGCTAAAAAATCACTAAGTGTTGAGCTAATACGTGCTTTCTGCACTTTATGGACTTGGTCATATTTTTTTTTCACCTTTTCCATGCATTTGCGTTGAGTCTATTTTCTCATGTGCATTGTCTTTCTATGTTATCCCAGTAATTGTTGTGCACAAATTTTTTCCCACTTTCCTGTTGTTCAACCAACTTCTGCCTCTTTTTGCATTTTGCTTCTTTTTCTATTTTCGTATTGATTTTTCTTTTTTTTCTACTTCTATTTATTTTTATCATTTTTCTTTCCTAATATCTTCTATATTACACTATATATATGATTTTATTTCTGCATTGTATCTTTTTAAGAGTTAGTAGGTATATTGTCCTTGTATAATTTCAGTTGACTACCATTGACCATTCCTTTTAGTTCTATTCCTCCCACATCTTTTAGCTATACATATCCCCCATCTATGACAATATTTAATTCAAATGGCCCCAACCAATGTAGTATGAATTTACGAGGGTGTTGCCAAAATTTGTTGTCATAGAGAAGAACTAGGTCTCCCTCCTTAAATATTTTCTTTTTGATGTATCTTTCATGCCAAGATTTGTCCCTTGCTTTTTGTAATTCCTAGTGAAATCCTTCCATAATCTTGTTCTCTTCAATTTCCACTAGTTGACTTAACCTCTCATGTACTGCACATCTTTCTATCATGTTGGTAATTACAACTACTCGCGGACTGGGTATCTGAAATTCTAATGGCACCATTGCTTCCTTTCCATACACCAATATGAATGGTGTCTTCCCTGTCCAATTCTTGCATGTGCTCTTGTATTAACACAATAATTTTGGTATTTTCATGTACCAATCATCCCTATTAACATTTTAGATATTAGTCAAAGCATTTTCCAAAATGTTACTGAAATATTCTACTATACCATTTTCCTAAGGATGATATAGTGTACTCTCTTGGTGATAGAATTCAAACTCCTTAGCCATAACCTTGATGGTATTATCAATAAAATGAGTTCCTTGGTCACTCATCAAAATCCTGGGACATCTAAATATGGTGATCACTTTCTCAAATATGAAGTGCCATGTTGTCTTTGCACTACAATATTTGACTAGTGTTACTTATTCCCATATGGTTAGGTATTTAGTCAAAGTAATGATATATCTTTCTCTTGGCCTTCTTGTTGGTGGACTAATAGGTCCGACAAAATATATTTTCCATTTTTCAAATACCTGTAGAGTTACTTGTGGTATTAGGGGCAGCTCATCTATCCTGTTGGGTTTTCTAACCCTTTCAGAGAAAACAAAGTTTTGGTGTTGTAATTATTCTTATATTCTGAAAACTTCCTTCTTGCAAAGGATATAGGATGCTCTAAGTCCCCTTCTCCTGGTTGCATCAGGATTTCTCCAAGTGTTATTATTTATGGATCTACATGAACATGAAATGTCTTTTCCCAATATGGAAATACTAATATAGATGTTGTCACCATCTTTTCAAATCTAAAAAAATCCTTATCCATCATTGCCTCTTTTCCTAGACTACCATGGGGCTGATCCACTGATATTCCTCTAATGGTTTCATAATGCTAGCTTCCAACATTTGATCAATTTATACTTTCACTTTCTTCTTATACACTTGATTTAGTTTGTAAGGTGTTTTTCTGATAGGTCTAGCATTGGGTTTAAGGGGTATCTTCATCTCACCTAGCTCCCTTGTTATTATTTTCATATCTGTAAAGGTTATTGGAAACATGTCACTATATTCGCGCAACAATTTTTTTATCCTTTCTAATGTTTAATCATACCAATAGTCTCCAATACTTCACATTTTAGGATTTTCATTCATCCCAATGTTGACATTCTTAACTTTGATTGGTGAAACAAATGCCTCTCACTCTAGAGATGGACCTTCCACCTATCTCTCTCCTTCAATATCTATGATCTAAATGTTGCGTGGATCATCTTCATTCAGTGCTTCCTCTTTGACATGATAGCATGAGATTAACTCTTTGATTGTCTCTTTATTTGGTTATTGATATTTTTTTACGATTCCAACCTTTGGTTCGTAAAACAATATCACTCCCCTTATCAACTTTATCATTGAATCAATGTTGGGATTATCATGCTCAAATGAGAAGGTTACTACAAAATTATGTTGTAATCTTTTCCATTATGTAGTGCCTTTTCACATCTCCTAGTCTATGTACTATTTCCCTGAGATCCCTTCGAATGTATGAATAAAGTGATGAGGCCATTCCTCTGGTGGTGTCATCCTCCATTGTGTTCTTCACTTCTCCAAGTGTTTAACTAGTGTTCCTCACCCATCATACTTATACACTATATTTCTCCCTTTTTCTACACCAAATTAAATGTGCAGTAGTCATTTACACTGATGCTAGTCCTGAATTGTTTCTTTGTGCACACCCCACCATTTTGCAGGTGTTTCCTTGAGTGCAATATCTAGGGATAAGAACCTCTAATTTTGCAACACTTCCTCTATGTTGAGGAAAATGTATGAATTACCTTACTCAATCATTTTTGAATATTTCCTGGATAGGACAAGATAGTCGGTAATGTCACCCCGATATTTATAGCCACAAAATATTCTCCCAATTAACAAGTATTAATTACTAGGATTGAGGCTGATTTATTAATGAAAATAATGTTGCAATATAAAATAAAATCCATAAAATGTTATGTAATATACACACATTTTATGATAAAGGAAACATGGAGATCAAAAAGAAAAAAGTAACCAAGTCATAAATACACATATATGAGATAGAATAACAATATGATTTTATTTCATTTTGAGATATCAAAAGTATTTCTCTTTACAAAACCATTGAGAGGGAATGGATGAAAGTCTAATTTATATATTCCCGATGAACACCATACAAAAAGACTATGACAATCAAGTAAAAATAAAATTTATAATATGGATCAACTTTCCACAAACTACTGCCATTTTGACTCTGCAAGATATCATTTATCAACCATGAAACTTAGTTCACAAACATACAACAATACACAGACTATCAAGGATGGATCAACACCACTAAAACACGTGTCTGAAGAGTTTGGTTCAGTCTTGACCTTGTTGTCTACAATAAGACACTGTTGTCGAAAAGAGAATTAGTATTTGAATAAAATCATATATGAATGAAAATTAAAACTATCTCATGCAACCAAAGAGAAAACCTTAGTCTTTATTTCTCCTTATGTTCTTCACTTCTCTCTTCTTCTCGTTCAACTTTTATTATTTCCAAATAAGTTTAAGTAGTTCAACTACCTTCCTTAGTTAAGTTGATTTAACTTAACTAATTAGTTTAGGAGAAAGAAATAATAATAATATAGTTAAGGGTCTTTAATTAATAATAACTAGGTAGGTTGGACCCCTTGTGACTCTCGTCATTTCCTTCTTTCAAATCATAAAATAGAAACAAAAAGGATAATCATTTTGACTATATGCCACCCTTATAGCTCCCTTAAATATCCTTCAAATTGGATATTTAAATATCAGAAATAATTTATGTCATATCCAAAAATATATATAAATATCCACATCATCCACATTATCCAAAAAATACCAAAACATAGCTTGTTGTCCAAAAACACTGAAAACCACTAAGCACTATCTTCATCAACTGAAATCATAAAAGCACATAATATAAAAACCATATTTGCCACTTTATTAGGAAATTTTTCTTTTCTCATTTTTCTTTCCCTTAGATTTCTCAGAAGTAGCCCATGGTTGATTATGCCCTTGAGGTTTTATCTCAATGATCAATTGGGAACATTCATCCCTCAAATGCATGCAAGAAGAGAGAGATGTTTAGGAATCATCGGAGGGAGAATAATGGGAGGCAACTAATTTTCCTTTATCTTGCACAGGTTGGGGAATATCAGTTTTTAGTCTCTTACTAGAATATGAAGATTGAATTGGTGAAACAACGTGGGAAATATGGACATTGTAACTGACAGGTGCTGGAAAAGGAAATGACATAGTCGACCAACCATGATGTTGAGAGACTGATGGGTTGACTATCTCTTGCTATCCATCATTTGCAGGGACTTCTGACTATGAGGAAAAATGTGGAAAAACAAGAATGTTGAGGATGTTCTGAGGAGGATGGAAATGAGGTATTTCTAGTCAAGGGTGCACTATTCCATGACCATTCCAATTGAAGAACCCAACTTGGAACAACTGGTTCATTTATTGAGGATCAACATCAAAATGGATAGAAAATATAGGCCTTTATGAGCTCAGTTCCAATTTCCCCTGCCTCTGTTATTTCTGCCATTGTTGCCCCTATTGAAAAATCTCATCCTGTAGAAGCACTTCGTCAGTAATGAAGATATTAATAAACCATACATGACACTCTTCTTACATGAATGAAAAATGGACACGAGATACATGCAAATCCATCCATAACAAACCATTCATTAATTGCCAAGTGAACAAGGGGTGATAGGGTTCATGGGAAATATAGAAGGAGTGTAATAATTGAAGAGTGGTATAATGATAGGGGATTAGTAGACAAATATTGTTCAACAATTAATCAAACAATTCAATGTGTAATAAAATATCAAAATAATAGTCACCAACCATTGTTGTGTTATCCTTGTGTCACTTTTACACTGACTTGTCCTTTTAAATTTATTTCATAAAACAGGGATGTAATAAGTGAAATTAGGATTATGAGGGGAATGTAAGTAGTGAAAAATTATAGAATGACAGGGAATAAATATGGATACTATTCAATTGAAAATAAATCAAAACATACAATCAAAACATATCTCTTTCTAGACCTTCAAAGTTTTAACAATGTTCCCTTTTCAAAACAATAATTCAAGTTGGTACTTTCATTACATAATTTCTTGTTGGCTTCCAAACTATTTTATACAATAATATGTATGCCTGGAATTATTTAATCACAGTATCCATTATATCGACATAATCATTATATGATAGTCATAATGAACAACATTGCAATTGCTATAAGAAACCATCATATGCTTTCAATCACGACCATAACAATAAATCCAATGCTTCATCCCTTAAAACCAAAAGGAACATGCACAGTGTTTACAACAACTCATATCCATCATTTATTTAAACATTGTCCAATGCAATCAATCTAGGCATTATAAATATTATTCGGGCCTCAAAAATTTAACACACATGTGTCACTTTTATATAATCAACATAATGATTGAACCCAAAAACAATTAACACCTTGATCCCAAGCTTCAAATAAATAAGTGGGAACAAATCTCTTCCAAAATTACCAAACAAAGGACCCAAAAAAATTGTACCGAAGTAACCGAGCATGTATAGTGCTCCCATCAACCATCGAACTGGAGTAAATAAGATATCAATGTAATATTTAGGTTTTAAGACAACAAGTTAAAGGTACGAAAAATGGTTCGACTAGAGGGTTTGGTATTTTAATAACACAAAAAACTCATTTTGTAGGTTCTCTATCATAACTTACCACATAAAAATTAAATGCAACACTTCCCTAAGTTGTTTGGGTCTCCAAAATAGCAGGCTACAACCTCCATTAGACAACATAAATAATCCCAACCCCTTTAACAACACTGCAAAATGAGCGACCAAGTATAAACCTGTTCTCGACCAAAAAGCATGAATAACACTTTCATCAACTTATGGATGGTGTTATCTTCATACTGTGCAATTTTTTCCATGCAACTGTGTCGGCGAGGGTATAAAAAGGTAGCTAACAGCTCATGGTTTTTCCCAAAGAAGGCACATAATACTTTAATCTCTCATTAGTTCGTATTGAAACCTATAAGGTCGAAAAATGGCATTTGTACACTAGCCACAGAGACCAATAATATCGATATAAAGGTGGGGCATTCACAAAGATGAGATATTTGGCAAACTATGATAACCAATTTCAACTAAGAGGACAACCCAAATATAGATCCATGGAAAAGCAGGCTCAAATGCAATTTTTATTCAACAATTATATGTGAAGGGTTACACACAACAAGAAGAGAATAATCATATCTTGTTTAAATGCCATCATTACATAACCACCACCATGAGAAACCAAGGATGCAAACACCAATAAACAGTTAAAAATATCATAACATATTGAGAGTCACACAGACCATGAGCAACCAGATCCAAAATTTGATTCAAATGGTAGAGTAACTATCATGGATGGAAAAGTAAGAAAAATTAGACATGGAAAATCTCATGTGAGGAAAAAAAAACATTGTATATCTCCTTCACGACCGAGCAAGGTGTAGCAGTAACAACTACCAGAACCAAAACAATGCAAGAATGACTAAGGTTACAGGCTCAAGGGAAGTTTGAGTGATGTGCAGTAAATGCATGTCATTTCTCCCTTCCAATGTTCATTGAATTTTTAGTATGAGCCAAGTCCACTCACCGTAGCACTAAAATCCAACCATTTATCAACCAAAATCCAAAATTTCCATATCACTTTTGCAAGGTGAGCCACCCCTTGGTAAAAGGGATGATTTTAGGGGCTAAATTTTTCTCATGGGCTAATTTTCCATGGTTTCTCCAAAAATGAGATTCTCTATTTTAAAAATGATTTGCCCAAATTCTATAGGATAAAATTATTTTACCTTAAAAATAGCCAAAAGTTTATAAAAAATACTTAGAAATTTGAATATTTTTACAGAAATATCGCCAAACATTTATAGTGGACATATGAAGGAATAGTAAGATTCGCCAAGTTTTCTACATTTTAAAATAAATTGACATCCTTAAAATCATCCCTGCTTGGTAATATCAAGCTTCTTCAAATGTCAACTTTCTAGGAACACAAATAAATATGAAACTCAAACAATGTGCATAACCATAGTAGTAAGGGTCAAGAGACCCAAACTCTTGTCATAAAAATACACAACATTAGAACCTAAGTATAATTATTTTATCCAAAATGGAAACATTATTATATTCTATGAGAGATCATCAAAGACATTTAGTGCCATGTTTTAATCATCCAACCAACACATATCACCATAACATTTTAAACCATGATCTGGAACAAATTAACTATAGAAGATTGTATTGATACCATCACATAAGCCAACAAAATATAAGTGTTTCTTATCCACCATAGTTCCATAAGTCTACAAGGGGGTCTTGCCTACTAGTTTATTATTAATATAAATAAATAACAAAGCTTGAAAATCATTTGCAAGAATATAAATCATCGTTTCATTTCTAAGCATCAACAAACTGGTGACTCCAAAGGGAAATATGTTTCCAACATATTAAGAACTCAAAATGTATGGTTTTGCAAACTAGGTGAACAATAGATCAAAGATTTACCAGAATGATTATGCAATAGGAAGAGTGAGGTGGTTTAAGGGAAAAAATGTTCTAGGACTTTAGGAATATCTCATGGAAAGTGTTACGTGTGAGGGTTTATTGCTCTATTCATAACGTTCAATTGGTCATAGTGAATTTTTTTATTATTTAAAGGAGAAAAACTTTTGGTGTGCTATTTTGAATCTCAGGGTGGAGGTAATAAAGGGAAGATAGAAAGTAGGGATGAAAATCCAATTATCTATCTAACAACAGTACCAAAAACATAGATAAATTTAAGTGATGTCTACAAAGGGTACATCATGACAGTTGTGTAAATTGATTGTTATTTATTAAAATTGATTACAGAATAGCATTGTTGTTGAAAAACTGATCCAAAGTTTATTTCTGAAAATAAAAAGAAATCAATAAAAGAAAAAGAGTGGAAATGAAACAACAGAAAATGAAGAAAAACAACAAAGAAAAATCAAAATAGTGGATAAGAAAACTATGATACAAAATTGACTTTCATGCAGCATTTTAACCTTCAAACTAGTTCCACATAGTGTTTCAAGTGGGAACCGTTGATGCTGTAGGAAAACAATCACTCTTATAAGTCCTTTAGAGGATAAGAAATTGTGCCCAGGAAAAAAACAATTTTAAAAGGACCTAACCATAATTTTTGAAACATTGAATGTCTTCCTTTATCAACATGGGATGAATCACAAAGGAATGCATTCTCATTAACTTTAAATATGACAAAATTTATGCTTTTATTGAAATATTTCTTTATGGTTTGTTGTCTTCTCTTCATGTTCTCCAAGGAAAACATCCTTTGCTCCTCTAACATTAATAGTGCATTATCCTTTGAGACACATTAGAAGAATTTAATTCTTTGATCTGTAGCTTCATCCATAGAGAAGAAAGTTCCATCTCAGTAGGTAAAATAAATTCTTAACCATAAACAAGATGGAAAGGATTGCAATTGATTCTAACCTTCGTAGTAGTGTGATCTTCCCACAGGGTGTAAGTGAGGAGGGTGTGCCATTGATGAGGCTTATCTTTAATGAGCCTCTTGATGATCCTAACCATATTTTTGTTAGTAGACTCAACTTGTCCATTTCCTTGAGGGCAATAAGATGATGCGATAAAATGTTTGTCGACCAACTTAGCTAGAAACTGAGTCATGTTAGGAAAAATGAAACCGGTACCATTGTTTGTAATAATTTCTAAAGTAATGCCAAATTTGGAGAAAATATTAGTTTCGAGGAAAAAAATAACCTATTCATCCTGTGAATGTTTAAGTGGGAAATATTCAGTCCACTTAATGAAATAATATATGGATGTCAAGATAAAAACCTACCCTACTGAATATGGAGGACTAATAGGACCGATAAAGTCCAGACCCCATTTTGAAATAGGAAAATCAGGGAGGACATGTTGCAAAGGCATGGAAGAAATATGTTCTTTCCCAAAGAAATTTTGGCACTTGTCACAAGATCTTGAAAAGTTATAAGAATATCGAAAAATTGAAGGCCAATAATACCCTTTTCCAATGATTTCAAAAGAAATAGTTTTAGTAGAAAAGTGGCCACCCAGATGAATAATAGAATCTGAAGATCCATGGGTTTCTTGTAACATTTTTTGTGCTTCCTCATTATTCACACATTGAAGTAACATATGATCGGTAGATCTCCTGAATAATAAGTCTCCTAGAATAACATATCTAGAAGATTCAATATGAATCCTTATCCTTTGATGAGTATCTAAGTTATCTGGACATTTCTGATTTTGCAAGTAATCCACCAGATTTTTATACCAGGGATGTTCAACTATAGGAAGGGTTTGACTATCAATGAAAAATAGTGTTGAAAGATGATTATCTTGTTCATCAATTTCTTCACTTGCTTTAGCATGTTGAGCCAAGTGAAGGGCTAAGTCTCATCCCTTAATTGTTTTCAAATTCATGATGGTTAAATCATGCTCCTGGATCTTGTCAAGGTAATGTGAAATCTTCCCTAAAAGATAAGTCTCTAAAAGAAAAAACTTGACAGAAGGAAAAGGGACTTTTACTAGTATGTGCTTTCCTAGGATATTTCTCCACAACTTTAACAAGAGGGAAAGCATGTTTTTTGATACAAGAATATTTAAATTCATCATCTGATAATATTTGACTCATATAAGCTACTCGTTTTTCACTATTATGGTCATCACATTGTAAGAGAATAGAAGAAACAACTTCCTCCATGGAATTAGTGTATATAATAAAATATTTCTCAAACTCTGGCTTCGCCAAAACCGGTGTGGAACTGATTTCCTTATTAATATTTACAAAGGTATTCTTGAAGTCTCCAGTCGAAGAAAAGGAGTGATCTTGATTGAGAAGATTGTGAATATGTTTGACCATAACAACAAAATTAGGAACAAATCTATAGACAAAGTTGATGATGCCCATAAACGCTTCAACCTTCTTTTTGGAAGTGGGGGCAGGAAGGTTCAAAATAGAAACGATCCTTTCAAAATTTATGCATATTCCTGAATCATAAAAAATATTTCCAAGGATATTTCCCTTAGTAATGTTGAAGATAGACTTAGAAGGATTTAAAGAAATGTCGAACTTTCAGCATTGCATGAGAAATTTTATAATATGACCAATATGATTCAATTGGTTCTTTGAATATATAGTCAAGTTATCAAGATAAACCTAAATAATCGTATCAATCAGATTGTTAAAATCTATCTACACAGCTCTTTGGAAAGTGACACCAGCATCAGATAAGCCAAAAGGAATGCGTTCATAAGTAAATGTGCCCCAACATGTAGTGAAAGTGATTTTGTATGTGTCATTCCTTTTTACCTTGATCTGATTATAACCAAAAAAATCTATCAAGGACATCATTTGTGACCTTGCAACTTGCTGCAAATTCATTTCCATATTAGGGAGAGGAAAATGATATTTTATGATTTCTCTATTAACTACGCGGAAATTAATGCACAATAGAATATGACCAATTGTCTTCCGAGCGGGAACCAAATTGGAAACGCACTTAGAATACTTAATAGGAAAAATTACCCCATCTTTCAAGAGCTTTTCCAACTCCTTCCTAATAGTAGCTTCAAGTGTGGGATTAATGAGTCTTTTTTTTTCCTAACCGGTTTTATACCTTCCTTGATAGGAATGGCATGTTGTATAAAGTAGGATCAAAACAATGAAGATCCTCATATAACCAAGAAAAAACATCTTGAAATTCATGAAGTAGCTCAGTGAATTTCATCTCTTCTTCATTAGTACATTGGACACCTATTTTTACATTCTTTG
Organism: Picea glauca; assembly: GCA_000966675.3. Lineage (NCBI taxonomy): Eukaryota > Viridiplantae > Streptophyta > Pinopsida > Pinales > Pinaceae > Picea > Picea glauca. The sequence continues at coordinate 55,075 of JZKD02S1785504.1, read as the reverse complement.
GGGAATCGAGTGTTTCAATGGTTATGGAAATGGTTTCAACCAGATTCCCATTTTACTCCTCTTCTTTATTCTTTTCTTTGTTGCCTACATTACTTGATGAAAATGAAATTTCTAGAGTATTCAAGCCCTTCAGAATTTTGATGTTTTTCATGGATATAATCTCCTTGGGATTATATGGATCATTTTTTATGAAACACATATGCTTTCATAACTAGGAAAGACCTACCATGACTCTAAATTGTTAGGGATATGATGATAATATAAATATTGAAAAGTAAAATCAGGTCTTTGTGGAATAAGTTGTTGAGTAGGAGATGTTGCAAAAACAACTAACATGCCATCCATTGAATTAAGTTCCCTTTTAACATGAGCGATGTTAAATGACAATAAGTTCGAGATATGCATCCAAACAACTTGGGTGTAGTGTTTGATCAACTTGTTGCTAGGAGAATATGTTTTACTTACAAGGTTCACAACAAGTTCAGAGTCCGCAAAAATTGTAAGGTGTCCATAACCTAAATTATAGGCATTTTCAATGCCTAGCAATAATGTTTCAAATTTGATAAAGTTGTTCGTGCAAGAAAATTCTAACCTATAGGAAAATTTGTGAATTTTTCCTATAGGTGAATATAAGATAATGCCTACTCCATTACCTTCATTGGATCACGAGACATCAAAATTCATGTGACACATATCATCTTCCAGATCAATTTGTTCTCTCGTAGTGTCATCCTCATCCGCAAAGATGGAGTACACTCCTAAGTCCTCCTCAACATAGTTTATGTTAGTTTGTGGAATAATTTCTATGTAGGGTGAGATTCTTCCTTCCCTTAGGACTATGATATTATTTCCATTCTGAGGAATGGATAAGTGTCTCCCATCTAGTGAAAGATATCCATCTGTCAAGGCTTTCTAGTCTCTTCCTAAGATGATAGAATAGTTAGTTGTTGGCATGTCAATTACCTAAATGTTAAGGGTTGTCCTTATTTCAGGATGTGCACACAGAACCAAAGTCACATATTTGATTTCACCTATGGTCGATTGTTGTAGACTATTATATGAGAGCATGCTTCTATAATTTTCATTGGTACAAGATAAGCCTAGCTCTTCCATAATAATTTTTGACATTACACTTGGCCCCAAAATGCTATCAATTAGGAAAAAATGGGCTATTTTATGCATAGTTTTTACATAAATAAAAAAAGAAGGGTTTTTACAGGGTGTCTAAAATTATTTACACCTACTTTATTTACAATAGAATCCTCTTATTTTTGCTCTTCAGAGTGATTGGCTATGGTGGAAGCTTTGCCTTCCATGATAATTTTAGATTCTTTTGTTGTTCAAGGACGAAAACCATGTCCAAAAGAGTATCATCGCCCTTGATATTATCCAATTGGTTGAAAATTTTATATTTGGAATAGGGAAGAGGGGAGGGAATTCCTTGATTGTCAAGAGTTTTAATAGCTTGTTCAATAGTAGCTTGTGAAGATGATCCTGGGCTAGAAAATGTAGAAGGGGGATCATATTTTCCTTTTGAAGAATAGGATTTATTCCTAGTGTTTATGATCATGGCATCTTATGGTTATGCCCAATCTAGAAAAACAATGGTGGTTTCATGGATTTTTCCAAAGATTTTATCTCTGGCACTCTTCTTTACCTCACAAATATTTTCCTCATGATTTTCCTTGCAAAAGTTACACCAACTATGAGGCGTGATAGCTTTGGGATGAAAGTGGTCTTCATTGGTATTCCTAAAAGATGGTGAAGAAGAAGATGATTCCCTGAGAGTAAGTGAATGGACATTTCCCTTTTGCTCATATCTTATCATCACAACTCTAAAAACCTTATTTCATATTCACCTATGGTCATATTCCCAAGGTTGAGTTCAAAGAACTCTTTCATTTTCTTGTCATAACATCTCTTAGTCAAGTATTTCTTCTCAAAATGCTTCTTGAATTCCCTCCATGTAACGATTTTCTCTTTAATGTGTTTCACTTGCACAGGAGGATCCCACCACATGGATGCCTTTCCCTTGAGTTGATAGATGGAAATTATAACTTATGCATGAGAAGAATAGTTATGCAATCGAAAATGCTTTCTGATGCCCAACAACCATGTCTATACATAATCATCCTTCTTGTGCTCACCATCAAAGTTAGGAGGTTTTATTTTGTTCATTTATCCTCATAGATCATCCACCCAAGACCTCTTATGCTTCCTGAAAGGGGATGTATCTGAGCTATTATTTTCCTTCTTATTGGAATGCCTCGGGGAGTGATGGTGACGTCTGCTAACACTTCTTGTTCTTCTTTTTTCATCAGGCAACCTGTGACTTCCTGATTTTCTTGAGCCACTCTCCTTATCCAATTTATTTTCTATTATATTCATGTTCTGCTTTAAATTCATGTTGAAGTCCTCTTGTTTCTCCTTAACTCTTGATGCAGGATCATCTCTCCACGTCAGCCAGCCAGCCATCCAGCCCACGTCAGCACACGCATTCAAGGATGAAGAGGTGCAACCCTCATTTCAAATTTGAATTTTAAATGTAATTAATGTTGTAGGCTGTTAAGCCATGAAGCCGTGCCTTTGAAAAAACATTATAGTAGATAACCTTGAATGTTTGTAAGGATGAGATCTAGATCTGATTATGGACTAGACAACCCATTCAATGTAATTGAATAGAGTAGGTGAGATGGAGGGAAGAGCTCAAAGAGCCCCCTCATGTAAAAAGATCTTGGTAACTCATTTTGAAAAGGTAGGAAGCTGGAAAATAGAGAGAGTAGAGAAGGAGCCAAGAATCTGTTAAAGTTCATGCTCATAACACCTTTGTAAAGAGGCACTTTTATTAATACAAACCAAAGAATTTTTTCTTGCAAGTATTTTTGTGTTGAATGAATGTCTATGTGTGTTCTTTATATGTTGTATATGTATGTTAGGTATGCATTTGCAGGGGTTTTTTTCAATTTCAGGGTTAGAGGTCTTTGAGGCTTCACACCAGGAGGGTGTGATAGAACGTTGTGGGTTCTAATAGCCATGCACAGAGGGTGCATTTATGAATTCTGTGGATTCAGACAAAGGCGTGCCAGGAGGGCACAGTAGCTGAAATAATTGGCTCAGAGGAAGACCTCAAGGTTGTTGAATACCTTAGAGGTAAGGCTGTGTATGAGAGACACAGTTGCAGATAGAAACTCTGAGGAGTTTTGTAAGGCTCTGCCAGGAGGGCATTGAGTAGATGTGCAGATAGGCACATGAGAAAAGAACTCTTTGAGTTTTGTAATTTGAAGAAGAATCTAGAGAAGGATCTTCACAGGGTTACTAGACACCCTGCAGACTCAACAAGAGGTTGCTTGAGCAAAGGATTTCCAGGAGGGAATAAGAGATTCTCCATTTGAAGGAGAAGAAAAAAAAAAGGACCGAGTTCCTTAGAAGTCTGAGTAACAGGGAAGCTCAGAAGAGATATCACTTTGCGTGCAAAGACTCTACAAGGAGTGCATAAGTCAAAGAATTCATTAAGGATTCGAAGGGATAAAGCTCAGGAGGAACAGAGTCATGAAGAATGTAGGCGAGACTCAAGGTAAAGAGTTCACAGAGGAGAGGAGAAAAGTTTGAGGCCTTTTTCACTTGGAGAATTCTTCCAAGTTCAGGAAGAACATGCATGCTCAGGAGGAGCACAACTGTCATCAGATCAGGCTAAGGAAGAGATTTGGGTAATTGAAGATTCCACATCTAGGGAGTAGTGGAAGAGCACGTAGGACAGAAGATATTTTGAGCCATTGGATCTCGCTTAGAATACCCAACAATCGTTGGATCAACAGGAAGTTGCACGAGGTTTAAACCTCAAGCACAGAGCGGAGAAATTTGAGAAGTCCCAAAATATATCTAAGTCGTCCATCCAAATACAATTGTCCCTAGATCAATATTTCCAACTCTGGTTCAGAAATCAACCTAGGACAAACCACAAGGGTAGTTTTGAGTTTGAATGTAGAAAAGTGAAGATAGAAATTCCATACTTTGATGGTACAACCAAGATGATGGCACAATATTGGGTACAAAAGATGGATACATATTTATAGCTCAACCCTATGAAAGAGATGGAGGCCATCAAATTTTCCACCATGTAATTGGATGGAAAGGCCCGCGACTAGTGGTACCATGGGCTCACCACACTCGGCCACAACCAAATCGTATCCTATACAGAATCCACTCAGAGGATGATTGATAGATTTGTTCTAGGAGATCTTGAGTTACATTTCTGGGATCTCACCCAACTCAAGAAAATAGGTACAACTGAGGCATACATTGATGATTTCCAGAGGTTGGCAGTGATGGTGCAATATATGTCCCCAACCAGGCTCATGATGCTCTTTACAGAAGGATTGATGGAACCCCTAAAGGGTTGGGTTAAGGCCTTCAATCCTACCAGCCTACAGGAAGACATTTGGAAGACAAGGTATCTGGGTCCAGCTGCTAAACCAAAATTCATACCCAGAACACCTCTTAATAGTGGCGGAAGAGATCAAAGGCCTCTAATAAACCAAGGAGGACGTGACCCTAAGGGTTATGATAGGGGCCGTGGCAGAATAGATGACAACACCAGGAGGGAACTAAGAAGGAAGTAACTCTGCTTCACATACAAGGAGCCATGGAATCCCTCACACAAGTGCATAGGACAAGGACAGGTACATTACATTGAGGTCACTTCATATGACGAAGAAGATGATGACTATGGTCAGATACAAAACATGGAGGTTGAAACATTAGAGGTAGCATAAGAGGAGGTTCCATAACTAGACTGTGTGGCTAGAGAGAAGGCTACATTGGCATGTATTAGTGGGGTACCCAAGTTCAACACCTTTAGGATGAGAGGGGTTTTACAAGGATAGAGAGTGTCGGTTCTGATTGATGGAGGAGATTCCCACAATTTCATTGATGTAGCATTACTAAAGAGGAAGCACATACCTACAGTAGAATTTGAAGGATTCAAAGTGGAGGTAGCAGGTGGTAGTACTATGCCCTGTAACAGATACATACCATGTATGAAACTCACCTTCGGAAGGCATAAGTTATTTTAGGATGTGTATGTGATGGATCTTCCTGATACCAACATCATCCAAGGGGTGCAGTGGTTCAACACTTTAGGACCCATCACCACAAATTACAAGACCATGGAAATGTCCTTCATGGGGGAAGGAGGACGAAAGGTTGTGCTCAAAGGCATGACAGGTAACTCTGCTAGAGTGGTCACGACCAAGAGGATGGAATCCATCTTCAGAAGGGAAGAAATTGTATACGCAGTGGAATTTAAGGTCTCAACACGGGTGTATGAGAAGGGAAAGGTGCATTACACACAAGAGATCAAAAGAATCCTTGACAAGCACCAAAAAGTGTTTGGACCGATTCCTCCAGGTGTGCCACCAGACAGGGGGTTTGAGCACATCATTGAGCTAGAATAAGGGGCTAAGCCTGTTATCACCACACCCTATAGGCATCCAAAGAAGTATAAAGATGAGATAGAGAATGCCATCAAGGAGCTTCTAGACATGGGGCACATCTGACCAAGTTCAAGCCCATTTGTGTCGTTAGTAGTATTGGTGAAGAAGAAGGATGGAACGATGAGAATGTACATTGACTTCCATGCTTTGAATAAAAAGACGATAAAAAATAGGTACCCCATACCCAATATTGATGAGTTGTTGGATGAGCTGCATGGAGCTATATATTTCACAAAAATTGATCTTCCCTCAGGCTACCATCAAATCAAAATGAGGGAGGAGGACATCTCAAAAATAGACTTTAGGTGTCACTATGGCCATTATGAGTTTTTGGTGATGCCCTTTGGGTTAACCAATGCCCCAGCCACATTTCAGTCTTGCATGAACCATGTGTTCAACAAACAGCTGAGGAAACACTCGTTGGTATTCTTTGATGACTTGCTGATTTAAAACAAGACCTAGGAGGAACACATTCAACATGTGGACCAAATCCTATCAATCATGGAATAACAATAACTATACGCCAAGGAATCCAAGTGTGAGTTTGGAATGACATAAGTTCTTTACTTGGGACACATCATAGGGGAAAAAGGGGTACAGGTACACCAGGAGAAAATAACAGCCATTAGGGAATGACCTACTCCGAAAACACTCATAGAACTGAGGGGATTTCTTGGCCTATGCACATACTACGGAAAATTCATCAAAGGGTTTTCTCAACTGTGCACACCATTGACTGAACTGACCAAAAAGGGGTCCTTCAAATGGAATGATGAGGCCCAAGTCAAGATGGAGAAAATGAAAGAGGTCATGAGAAACTGCCTAGTTCTAGCTCTTCCTGATTTCAACATACCCTTCACTTTCAGGTGGATGCCTCAGGGGAAGGTATAGGATTTGTGTTGATGCAAAACATGCACCCCCTTTCCTATGAAAGTAGGAAACTTAGGGGTCCTGAACTACTTTATAGCATTTATGACAAAGAAATGTTGGCTATCATGCATGCACTAGCCAAATTCAGGCAATATTTGGTAGGTGCAAGGTTTTTGGTCAAATCAGACCATAACAGTATTAAATATCTATTGGAGTAGAAGGATTTGAATGAAAGACAGCAAAAATGGGTAATAAAAATACAAGCCTATGACTTTGACATTGAATTCCTCAAAGGGAAGAACAATACAGTGGTCGATGCATTATCCGAAAGGCCATCCATTTTTGCCATGTTCAGTATGTCAGTGGACTGGAAGGAACACTTGATAGTGGAATATGCAAAGGTTCAGTTCACTTGTCAACTGTTAGATGGGAAAACATAGGATGACAACTTCAAGGTCATAAATGACCTCATCTATTACAAAGGCTGGATCTTTTTAGTTCCTGGATCAGCTCCCAAAGCTAAGATCATGCATGTCTGTCATAACTCACCAGTAGTAGGGCATCATGGCATCAGTAAGACGTACAGGCAAGTGAGAGAGAGGTTTGCATGGAAAGGCCTCAAGGAAGATTTGATGAAGCATGTCAAAGAATGCACTACATGCCAAGAAAACAAGGATGAGCACACACACCCTGCAGGACTGTTGCAACCCCTACCTATTCTCGAGCACAAGTGGGAAAGTATATCCATGGATTTCATCACAAGGTTTCCCAGAGAACAGGGGAAATATTGTATTTTTGTGGTGGTAGACAGGTTGACAAAGTTTGCACACTTTTTTCCCATAGCCACAGACTTCAATGCAGCACAAGTGGCCAAATTATTTTTCAGAGAGGTGTTCAGACTACATGGCCTACCCAAAACCATCATCAGTAACAGGGACAGTAGATTCATGAGTAAATTTCAGTAGGAGTTGTTCAAATTAGTGGGTTCGGCATTGAATCCTAGTACTAGCTATCACCCTCAGACGGATGGTCAGACTGAGATAGTCAACAAATGGGTGGAAGGTTACCTCAAAAACTACATATTATGGCAACAAAAAGCATGGGTCAGATGGTTACATTTGGGAGAATATTGTTACAACACCACCCAACATATGTCCATTGGCATGTCACCCTTCAGAGATTTATATAGCTATGATCCTGTATCATTTGTGGAAATTGCATTTGGTGATAGTAGGGCTCCGATGGTACATGATTGGATACAATAGAGCCAAGACATTCTCAGGGTATTCAAGGATCATTTACAGAGGGCACAAAA
>JZKD02S1785504.1:16961-39123 GCA_000966675.3 Picea glauca | reverse complement strand
GAGAGAGAGAGAGAGAGATTGAGGGAGGGAGAGGGAGGGACATAGAGAGGGGTAGGGATGGAAGGAGGGTTATTTGGGGGTGGGTGGGACAATGTGTAACAGATGAAAAATTAGTGTGAGAGAATTCAAGAAATGTGTGACAGAAAAACTAAACATTACGCGTTGAGACGGAGAATGACCCAAAAAAGAAGAAAAGTGGTAAATTAGGATACAAAAAAGTGGAATACGACAAATAATTAATGGAAGGCCTTAAAAAAGAATGAAAATTGCAAATAACACCTCATTGTGACTTTGAGTGAACTAGAGCTAAGGATAAGAAGTCGAGAAAACACACAGAGCGACGGATTATCCTTGAAGGTTTCAACATCAATTTAGAACACCAGAGTTAATAAATTACAGTATGGTGCCACCAAAGGTTGGAGAACCCGTCCAAATGTGAATGAGGACCCACATAAATACAATATCACCAAAGACACAAGAACTAGAAGTGGAAAACACTAATGTACATGTAGGAGTTGTGGATGTGGATGCAATTCTATCACCGGAACTAGTTATCCCAACATCATTCTAAGAAAGGGATCTAATGCAAATGAATGTGGATTCAAATATGGAAGAACAGAACCCCATTACCCAGTATTTCGGTCTAGGCATGCCATAAAAGAATAATGGGGAGGATGAGGAATGAATAGAGTCTAACGATCCTAGGGAAAAGACCGAACCAACACATGAACTGGTTACAAAACCAACACCAAAAAACAAGAAAGATATGCAAGTAGAAGATTTTATAGGTGAGCCAGAGTCAAATGCATGTTAGGAAACAATGTCATCCACTGCAACAACAATGGGAAATAGTACACATTCGGTGAAGATATCGCAAACAAACAGAAGTCATGATAACATTACCATGCATTCTAGAAGGAGTGATAGTTCTACCTAATATTGTAGGATGTGTAGACAAACTACAGTATTCAGTCCATGACATAGTAGATAAAGACAAATTTCAAGAATGGGATACATAGGTATACCTTGAAAGGAAAGGGATTAGTGTGATAGGAGTGCCCATAATTGAACCAAATCAATGGATAATAGGCTTATACAACACAGGGATAATGGACTTACTAGATATCCCTAATTTTGTATGTCACAAGGACGTGAATAACTACATCAAAAATTTGTTGGAGTTAGTACATGGAGGTATTTTATGGTTAGACAGGCCCATATCGATTGATGTATACCTAATTAGATAGGCCCATATGACAGGTCATCCCACTGATGGTGAGAAACCTGAAAAGTATCTGGGTGATAAAACTACATAGAATACCCTCACAGAGGAAATGAAGAAAACATATGGCACAGTGAGAGCGTCCAATGGAATTTTGATTAATAAGATCAATGAACCTATGAAAAGAATGGAAATGAAGGTCATGGAATGTAAGTTTCTAAGAAAGTGTTGTAAGGAGAAGGTACCAGTAGGGGTGATCACAGTAGTCACATAGTGCATGAAGGGGACTCTACTTAGCTGGAGTCCATACGTAGTGAAATTATTTTTGGATGGTTGCAAACATGAAAAATACTTGGGGATAGAGTTTCATTACTGATGGTTTATCATAATCAAAGTACTGGTAGGTTGGAGACACCCCAAATTTAGCATGTTTTTCCGAAGGATAGGAAAGTGTTGTGTATTAGAGTATGTAGCACTATGGCACATTTAAACCAAAAATGAAAGGAAGGCTAAATTGAGCATATTTGATATGTACTTGGAGGAGATACAAGAAAAGGTGGAATATACATGGAGAATCCCACCAGAAGTGGTGGAGGAACACAAGAAGATAGCCTATTTTTAGTTCTCAAGCTACAATGAATGAATCCATGCCAAAAGGGATCTAAAGAAGAACTGTTTACATATGAGGTACTTCATCACTTGAGAGGAATTTCAATGGGCCGTGAATAACTATCAATATGAGTGGAAAGTAACAATGAAATTAAAGAAGGGACATAAAGGAAAACAACCAGTAGAAGTTGGTACATCAAAAAAAACTAGGAGTTTGACAGAAAACACCAGGAAAGTTGCAGAGTGCACAAAGGATAGTGCAGGAGGTTTGACAGTAAGAAAACCATGACAAAAAAAAACATTCCAAAGCCACCTGCATAGGAAACAATTCTCACCATAGCCACCAACAAAAGATAACAAATGAAGAATAAAACTAATGAAAGCACACAAAAGGAAACAATGGTTTTGACACAAGAGGAACAAGGAGGAGGATACATCCCAGATATAGAGATACCTACAAATTCATCACAAATAGAGACTCTATAATATAATACACGCATGTTGCAGGAAGGAGGACAAAGGAAAAATAGGAAGGTGCATAAAGATGTCCCAAAATTTACTGTAACATAATATGATGTAGAGATGGTGGCAGAAAAATCCCAAGACCACATAGCAGAGTCATGGGATGACATGGAGAAGAAAAGAGAGGAAATAATAAAGAGACTATCATAATATGATGCAGTTAGAAGAGGAGCAAACACATAAAAAACTAACGGAGATAAATCATTTTCACTTCCATTTGGCCAATATCCCCACGAAAGTGTTGTACAAATTTCAAGTTAGTGTCGAACAAGAAGTCCAATCTAGATCAAGCGCAAATGYGATTGAGTTACAAACAAATAAGGATATCAAYAACACATTGAACATAACTCTCAAGGGAATATAGGCTGARAAGGACCAGGTAAAGAAGTGCATTGTCTAGATAGAGGAGTGCATTGAATAAGTGTTTAAGTCAATTCTAGACAATGCATAAGAAGGGACACACTTATAGACTGAGGAGAAAATTGRGAAGATCGTGCATGAGAGGGAACATTACAAGAGTCATATAAMACAGTTGATGGAATAGTTCTACCCAAGMAAAACATCATAGGTGGGATCATAGAGAGAGTATGAGGATATAGGGCACATAAAGGAAATGGCATAGAGTGTTAAGAATATTTCATACTTATAGGAGAAAACTGCACAACTTTGGACAAGTCTACAAGAAGATGAAAAGTTGCAGGCACTAGAACAAAAGGAAAAAAGAACCAATTCATCCTTGTATTAGTTGAAGAAGAAGAAAAATGATATGAACATTCAGTATAGGCTCATGAGTGTGAAAGAGCTAAAAAATTGTCAAGAAGAGTTAAAAATTGTGTAGACAGATAAGAAGATGAGGGAGGGAGCCACTTTAGGAACACGCAGAGTAGATATTAACATAAATGGATGCAGCAAAGGGCCATATGGAAAATCTTAAGTTTGAGGATGAATATATGATGAGGGAGTATATCATAGCATAGAATGTACATTTTTTTGTAGATAAGAGTGCACATATGAATACTTGTGCTGGATAACTGTCAGGAATATTCCAAGAAGTGGAGAAATCAGTGCAGGAGGCACATACTACCTGAGTGGCTTAGGATGAGCCATGGGTTAGTGTTTGGGGCCTATCAGAGCAAGCTATTTTTGGATCAAAATCTGAGGAAAAAGTGAAGCAAATGAGGAAGGAATATAAGGAATGGACCAAGGAAGCAACGCACAAGAAGGGAAAGGAAGAAACAGATTGGAAATAAAGGAAAATCAACCCGACAAAAATGTGGATTATCGTGCGAAGGAAGTTAGAATATGGAAAAGTTGAGTCCACTTACAGTTAGGGTTTTGGTATTCAAAGTAAAGGGATTTTACCCATATTTTTCTATAAATATGATGTATGAGGTAGATAGGGGGAGTCAACATTTTTTAGTATATTGAGAAGGTCCTTTTGAGAACAATTCTGAATTTTGAGTCACAATAATAGTTTTGTTGAGAGCTATGGAGGTCATATGGAGTCAGTGTTGAGATGTATGGATTGTATATGAGGGTTAGGTTGCAACCTGTGGAGCTTGGTGCGACACTAATAAACCTCACATAGTATGAAAAATGTTTGATGTAATGCATGCACTACTCAATTTTGATGAATAATAATAATAAACAAAAGATCTTTGTGGATGTATCCTACGGGGATGAACCATGGTAAAAATGGTGTCTCTATGTGTGATTATCTTATGTGTTTTTTTGATAAGATTTTTTGTTGAATGAATCCATGAATTTGGTGAGGTTTATTTACAACATGCAATAGAATAGTATGATGTTTTCTATAGAATGACTGTTATTGAATGGGTAAAATAATAGATATAATGAATGATGGTATGGTAGAATGCATGTTGAATTCAAAGAATTCTAATATGAATAAGATTCCCATGAGTTCTATCCCTTCCATGATTGTATAAACTTTCTTCATGCAATCAGGCATAAGCCATCTCAGGGGAGACTACATTGTGCACTCTATGCATATTGTTTCCTTTTGTTTTACCAGATGGGCCAATGGTTTCTAGGGTTTTATTGAAAAACTAAGTTTTAACATGGGTAAATCCATACATCCAACAAGGATAATGTTTTTATGCCTTGGATTTTTAATTGTTGTTCTACCATTTGTTTCTTTTGCGTGATATGTTGCTTTCCTTGTATTTTCTGTTGGGATGGTTGATTGTCATGAAGGTCCAACCTCTACTTTTTGTTTAGATTTTGGTACATTCTTTGGAATCACTAGAACTTTCCATTTCTTGGGACAATCCTTCATATCCCACTACACCTCTTCCCCTATGACACAATATCTTAACTATAGTCATTCATTATTACGATCCCTCCTAACCTAGACGCACATGTTATGCCTTGAAGCTTGAAAGTTTTATATTCCTTGATTCTCTTTCACAACTTTCGGTGCTATTATCCATGTGTTTTCTAGATTCTCCTGCATCTCATCATAGAGCATGGAGAAAACTCTATAATTCACCTTCCTTTTCTTTGGATTTGAGGTATGCCATAATGATCTATATTTTGTTGTGTGGAATTTCCCTAGCCTCTGGTAAAATATATTATATTTTGGTTATCCCCATCCAACCAATGTTATCACTATGATTGTCCATTAATATTAATTTTTTAACATAGATCATGTGCATCCTTGTAATCCTCTAGAAACAAATTTAGTATATATGAAACCTAGATAAGTAGACTCCCCTTTGTGCACTGCACAACTACTGCTATTACTCCTATAGGGGATTCCTCCTTGTGACACTTTCTCAAAAGTTTACATGCCATCATTTTTCTTACAAACTTGGTTGTTGGTGCATTTATCTGTCTAGTAATAATTCCTTTGGATCCTCTGCCAGTCCCATATTTTTTCTTGATCTCATCTTCCATGGATTTTTCTTTAGTTTTGTCATCCATGTATTGCTCTAGTTTTTCTCCATCTTTTGGTAATCCTATGATTTATAAAATTAAGTCCACATCTATGGATATAGGCCTATCCATCCATAATATTCCTCCATGTACCAGTGTCAGTACTTTTTTGACACATGTATTCGCATCCTTTCCTCTGCCAAAGTAAGGAATATCCAACAAGTTCATAATTATTGTGTTATATAGCCCTGTAATACATTGTTTTGGCTCCAAATGGGATCTCTTGATGGACTTGGTCTTTCACTTTCCATGTAAACTTGGAGCATGAACTCATGAAACTTCCCCATATATGTAACGTCATGGTAAATATACTTCATCTTATTCACACATCCTAACATGTCATAAAGTTTCCTAACACCTTAACGTATCTATGGCTATGACAGTGTTAGTTCCTTCTACTTTCTTGGTGTTCTTGGCACTGTAGATTTTCCCTAGTATTGGTCTTCCATAATGATAGCCCTACCATTTCCACCTGGTTCTCTTCCTCATCTTGTTGAGTGTCTGAGTTATACTGGTCTATGATATCTTCAAACCATACGTGTTCCCCCAACTACTACGTTGCTTTTGTTGCAGGTTGCTTCCCTTCATCAAATTCTATATTCTCATCATCTTTCTCATTCATTTGTTCCTGAGATTGTGTAACTCCTAACCCATTTTGTTGCATGGGTTTTTTCTCTATTCTAGGGTTTTTGTTTCACTCTGTGGGTCGATATCCATTTATTTTTTCTTTATATTTCGATGTTACTTCTCTTCTACAATTGTGGGACTAACCGGTTTAATGACTGGGGATGGAATTGCATCCATATCCACCACTCCTTTCGAATGGTTTAGGTTTACTCCCTTGGTTGTTGTGTCATGTGTTGTCCTCACAAAAATTTGTGTTTTTCTTGTGACCTAGATGGGATCTCCTAGCTTTGGTGGTGACATTTTGTTAAATTATGAATGGGGTAGTTCTGAATCATGAGTAGACACATCAAAATCACCTGTTCGCACTAAATTTTATTCCTTATCTCTCATTTTCAGAAATTCAAAATGAGTCTTCTCATTTATTTTTTCTTCTCTTATAGATCATGTCATAAATTTTCTATTGTGCCACATTTTTTCAATCATCATTTTTTCCTTTTTTGGACCATTTTTTTTTATCAGCGCACATCTCTTTCTTCCTAGTAACATATCTCTGCTTCACATTTTATTCATGTTCTTTCATACCACTTACTCTCTATTGCATGTTGTATACTCTAACTGCATGTTTTAACAATTATCCATCCATTGTGTCTTTTTGTATTTTGCTTATTTTTCCAATTTTTCCTTTCTTTTCCACCTTCTACTATATACACTATGTACAATTGTAATTTTTTGTGCTACAACTACTAAGGGTTACTAGGTCAACTATCCCTATATAGTTTTAGCTTCTACCATTAAGAAATCCTTGAATATATTTTCCATATACATACTGCAACTGTACATCACCTCCATCAATGGCATATTTTATCTCATATGGCCCTAGCCAATGCATCCTAAATTTCTATGGGTATTGCAAGTATTTGTTTTCGTAGAGAAGAACTAGATCTCCTTCCTTGAATTTTACATTTTTAATGTATCTATGTAACGCTCCTCCTCGTGACAATGACAAACCTCATATAACAAGTGCAATTTTTATTTTTTTTTCTTTTAAAAGTGTGAGCGCAAGTGTACAAGCGAGACAAACACATTCGACTCTGCGTCGCTACCCGACGATGAACAAGATGCAAACCACGATGAACACAACAAGCGGACATAAGATACACAACAGGTAACTGCATGCATTTAACGACGATCAATCGATAATAAGTAAGACTGACTATCTTCCCGTCCTACCCTACAATGGTTAGGACCTCCAAGACACATAAGCAACGCTCAAGTCCAGGCTCCCATCGATTTTAACCATTTAAGGTCTCAGGGTTGGCGACTATTTTGAGGAACATGGAGGTGTCTAYATCCCTCCCGACACATGYAGACCAAGCACACGAAAGGTTTACCAACCAAGTRCAACATTATTAAAATGAACAACAATCCTCATTTACTAACTCAAAATAATTTATTGTACTTAATTCAAGGRCATTCCACCATATATGTTTATCAATAAMAATAAAAATTACAATAACACTGCCATGAAATAATAAACACMTTACACTTATATCACATTAACTTTGCAAAAATAACAATCACCTTACATCTTATGTATTATCCATAACACTAAAACTACAATATCATTGCCATAAAATGACAACACCATTTCATTTTAAGTTACAATAACTTTGCAAGAATAACAATCACATTACAAGACAATGATAATTAATAAAGCYAGTAAGGAAATTAACACAACTTATTCCAACCTYCACTACGAGCCCTACATTGCATGTCTAAAGCGCATAATATCATAAGGTACAATCTAAATCCACCTTGAAACAATTTCCTTTGTGAATTTTTATTTTTCAAGAGTCATCATAGTTCCATCTAAATCAATTTACATTAAAATGTTATTGTTATAAAAATTCTAATTTAAATCACTAACCAATAGTCATGGGGAATATATACAACAATGTCCAAGGAATTAAATCATGTGTATCTTAACAACCTTTACACACAAATTCCTCATTCCACTAGTAAGGATAGTAGTAAAAATGATATTAATAATTGTTGTTATTATTATTATTAATAAAGGAAACACTTCATCAATCTAATTATAATAATCACTTTTAAAAACATAAACCATTTCATAAGCATGCAAAGATATCTAAAAAGGTTCTACAATATTCATACCCTTCATCCAATAATAATGAAACTACACACTTGATAGATAATGTGCATTTCCGTTGCCCCATATAACATGCTAGAATAAATTAAAAGTGAAAACAAAAGAAACGGTGGAACAACGATATTAAGGTCTATCCAAATAAAATTTATAGAGAAAAAGAGTGAAAACATACGACATAGTGGATATCTTATAGGCCTATCTTTGGTATTAATAAATAATTGACGGCTGAGGCAAGGGATAAAAGTTTTAGTACACCTGTAAATATCCAAAAGGGATAAAGGTAAAAGGAGGCAGCAAGATTAACAAAGGATAGTTGTCACTGTAAACCAAAATATAAAGATGGGAATTTACCCTATATGAAGGAGTTGAAACATTGTTAATGCATAATCAAAAGAAAACAGTGTCACCATAAGGAAGGGATTGTTTTCCAGTAAAAGTTATTTAAAATCCTTACAGGTACACTAGTGCATACATTTAGAAACAATCTAGAAAATAAGGATGAAACGTTGTGCCTATAATTAAGAGACAATCCATAAATTAGATAAATCGTTGTGCATATGTTATGAGACAATCCAGAAATTAATGATAGTTTAAGGAGGGACAACTTCATTTTCCAGGGACGAAGGTTGCCAGAGACGAATTTACAAAACAATACAAAACGAAAATTCCCGACACCCATTGCAGAACGAATTCTTTGAACTAATTTTACAAAAATGGAAATGCCAATACACTCATTGCCAGAACGCATTCTCAGAACTAAATTTTACAAAACGTAAATGCTAATACACTCA
Source organism: Picea glauca (assembly GCA_000966675.3). Taxonomy (NCBI): domain Eukaryota; kingdom Viridiplantae; phylum Streptophyta; class Pinopsida; order Pinales; family Pinaceae; genus Picea; species Picea glauca. The sequence continues at coordinate 30,227 of JZKD02S1785504.1, read as the reverse complement.
TTGCCAGAACGAATTCTCAGAACAAATTTTACAAAACGAAAATTCCAATACACTCATTGCCAAAATGAATTCTTAGAACTAAATTTTACAAAAATGAAATGCCAATACACTCATTGCCAGGACGAATTGTCAAAACTAATTTTACAAAATGAAAATGCCAATACACTCATTGCCAAAATGAATTCTCAGAACTAAATTTTACAAAACCGGAACGCCAATACACTCATATCCATATTTAAAAATGCCCCAAGTCAGATATAAATGCCCACAGTCATATATAAATGCCCAGATTAAAAAAAATGCCCACTGTCATATCTAAAAACGATCACCATAATTTATAAATGCCTACAACAATACATAATGCCCACAGTAATATATCCTCCATTATTACAAAACGCCAATAGCCATATATAAAAACTCCCACCATAATTTATAAACACCTACAACAATACAAAATACCCACAGTAATATATAAATGCTCCCATTATTACAAAACGTCCATGGCCATATATAAAAATGCCCACAGTGAGATATAAAAACGTCCACCATAATTTATAAACGCCTACAACAATAAAAAATGCCCACAATAATATATAAACGTCCCCATGATCACAAAACACCCATATCCATATATAAAAATGCTCACAGTCTAATATAAATGCACACAGTCATATAAACATGCCCACATTAAACCAAAACACCCACAGTCAGATATAAACACCCACCGTAATTTATAAACACCTAAAGAACACCAAAAAGAAATTGCAGCCAATAGTAAGAGAATGCCAGAGCCAAGGATAACTCATCGAAAGGATTACGGGGTTATAATAGTCTAGGCGCAGAAAACAACAAGAAGGAAACAAAATGATCCAAAATTCAAAACATGAATCATCATCATAAGGATTCATATATAGATTTAAACAATTTTCCTTTTATTCTTAAACAAACAAACTCACTTGTGTACCTATGACCGACAATGAATAACCCGAAGATGCTATCCCGCACTCGAGCTCTGTTCCGCTCCCACTCGCTGACTGCCGAGACCTCACCGATACATCCCAACCAATGCTAGGGGTACTATGCTTCCCCCTTAGCCCACCGAGCCTCAAAGGGGCCACACACTATCTAGATGGTACTTCTAGATCCCAGATCGCCTTGCAAGGCCAAGCTACCACTCCTATCCGAGCTGGGAAAACCCAACTCCCCACAAGTAATCAGTCAAGTTACAAATCTGGCAGCGTAACATTATGCTAACGGTCGATCCCCCTTTCTTCCTCTTCCTTCCTCTCTATTATAGAGTTTTAGAACTTCCCATCTTTCCCAAATTTCATTTACTTTATGTTTTAATAAAATCTTCTAAAAAAATTATTTCGTACAAGTGTCATTCATCCTCCATGTTTCTCCATTAACTAATTTCTTTAATTTATTAAATTGTCTTATTTCTCTCACCCACCTAGAGTTACTCCTTTTACTCCTAGGTGTCCCTAGATTCCCTTACAGGTTTTAAATACTTTCCCTAAAATGATGTTGCTAATTTATTTCAATTTAGAGGTTCTTAATTGCAGATTCTTTACTATGTTAACCTCACTTTTTACCATAAGTTCCCCTCTTTCCCTTATTTTGTTTCCTCCATTCCTTTGTTTCCTAATTTTTATTAGTCCCTTCTTTCCCCTTTTTATTAGAGCCAAAATGGCAGTTGCACTATTTAATCTTTTCCTTTTACTATTAATTAAATATCTTTTACACTTTCACAAGTTAAAAATTAAATTCTTCTTTACAATTTAGAACCACTCATTTTAATTAAATTATTACTCTCTTCATTTTACCCCAAAAATTTTATGAAGATTAAAACTATTACTTAAGTGGTATTTAGTTTAATTCTTATTTTAATTTTTTTTATAGGGTATTTTTCTTAAGGTTAGACAAAATTTTAGCCCTATAGAAGTTTTAGACTTAGAACTTAGATTCTGAACTGAGTGACATTTCATTAGGGAAGTTGTTTAAGAATTTATTAATGTGTTAAATGTCTTAGGGCCATATAGTTTTGTTCCTTCACTATCATCAATGCGATGTGCCCTTCAGGACGCACCACGTGCTCCAAGGGTGCAACTCACCTCGTTTTTTTCTTTTGCGCGATGTGCCCTTCAGGATGCACCACGTACTCCAAGGGTGCCACTCACCTCTTTTGTTTCTTTTGCATGACATGCCCTTCAAGATGCACCACGTCCTCCAAGGGTGCCACTCGCCTCTTGATTGATTGGTAGACATCAATAACCCCTGGAGTCAAGACTCCACTAGGTGAACTTGTTGGAGACTAAGGTATTCTAAGGAATAAGGCCCCCACCTTATTACATGCCCCTTAGAATCATAGCGAGCGACTATCCCAGTCTACCCTTGTGGCATCGTGGGTCCTCTCGATATAGGTAATCGTTAACCTACAATTCGAGCAATGATGGGAGTGCCAGTAGGCTGTGGCAGGGCAGTTGTCCACACCTCTCCCTCAACCTCTCTGGTGGTCATGTGTGTGGCCCCTTTACTCCATATGTGAGTCTGGTTGGAAAGCTATCGTCATCCTGCATCATCAACAGTCATGTCAGAACATGTCCACATCATATCATCTAATTCAATGTACTAAAATCATAGTAAACAATCAAACCCCAAACACACTCTCTGACTTGATCCAGTGTCCAAAGGGTTCCATCGATGCCTCTTCATCCTCAAGGTCCAAAACCCTACACACTTAATAAAACCGAGTCAATTGCAATTGTCTATGTCAAAGTAGTAAAACATCATGTCATCTACCGTAACACATCATAATCAAGGACAAATGTTTTAATATCATAATAGTCTAGATCACCTGCAAGCAAGTGTCCTCAAAGAATAAGTTTTCTTGGTGCACTAGAGTGGGATGTTACATACACACCCTCTTGGTATAAACTTCATCCTGAAGTTTCACAGTATAAATGCCGAAATAAGTGTATCACAGTATCATAAGTCTATCTATCAAGCAAAAATGGAAACTGCTGGCACATATCATATGCGTCCTCCCAGGTCGTCAAGTGTGGACTATAATTGTCCTACTGGACATTTACCAGATCTACCGTTCAATGTCGTAACTATCAAATGCGATGATCTAAGATGCAGACTGGCTCAGCCGTGAGCTCTCCCTCATCCGATACTTGCAAGGAACTCATGTCAATCAAATGTGTAGGATCACTAATATAATGTCTCAAAACAGAGACATGAAAAACATCGTGCATATGCCTCAAAGAATCAGGCAAGGATAGTCGATAGGCTATAGGCCCCTTTCTCTCCACAATCTCGAAAGGTCACACGAACCTATGAGAGGGTTTATCTCCCTTTCCAAAATTGATCGAACTCTTATGCATTTTAACCTGCAAGATAACTCGATCGCCGACCTCATAACTATGGTCAACTCAATGTGCATGGTCATAAATCTTCTGTCGATCCTATGCTTCTTTAATCCTTTGTATTATGGTTTGCATTTGCTCTTCCATTTCTTAGATCACTTTTGGTCCCTCTAGGACCCTATCCTCAATCTAATCCCATCTCAAGGGCATCCGACACGGTCGCCAGTAAATAAACTCAAAAGGCCCCATCTTAATGGTGCTCTGGTAATTGTTGTTGTAAGCGAACTCTACTAGTGGAAAGAATTCCTCTCAATGCTTTTGTTGGTCCATCATGTACAGGCGCAACATATCTTCCAAGGTTTGTTTCATCCGTTTAGTATGTCTGTTAGTATCTGGGTGATACACAGTACTAAAGTTAATTTGGGTTCCAAAATCATCCAAAATCGTCTAGTAGACACTGATCCTCGATAGGATATAATCTTCTTAGGAATGCCATGCAGCCTCACAATCTCACTGATGAAAACTCTAGCTATGTCAGGTGCCTCATACCTCATATGCACAGGAATAAAGTGAGCATTCTTCGTCAGAGTGTCTTCCACTATGAAAATTGAGTCATGTCTCCTTGCCGTCAGTGGCACTCCAACAATAAAATCCATTGAAATAAACTCCCATTTTGATTCTGGAATGACATGTGGTTGAGGTAATCTTGTTGGGTGTCTATGTTTAGCCTTTACCTGCTGACACTCTAGACATATGGCCACATAGTTGACTATGTCGACCTTCATTCCCTTCAAGAAGAATAAGGGTTTCAGGTCCGCCCTCATCTTCGTGACTCTCGGGTGAGCCATGTAAACTGCTTTATGAGCCTCACTCAGGATCAACATCCTCAACTCGTCATTTGGTGGTATGTAAATCTGACTTCTAAACCTTAATAATCCATCGCTATCAAATGAAAATCCCTCAAATCATGGTACCATTGTTGTGTTTTGTCCGATAAATCCCTTGACCTCCTTGTACTAATCATCGTCACATTGTAAGATGAGAATCTTCTCATGTAGATTCGTCTAAAGAGGCAACACCAAGAAGATTCATGGTCTCTGACATAAAGCATCAGCCACTCGGTTCACTTTTCCCTTTATGTAAGTAATCTCAAAGTCGTACTCGCCAAGCAATTCCAACCAATGTCGTTATCGTGCATTCAGATTACCTTGTGTAAAAATGTGTTGTAGTCCACAATGGTCAGTATTTAGTTCAAATTTGCATCCGAAAAGGTAGCGTCTCCAAACCTTCAAGGCATATACGATGGCTAATAACTCCAAATCATGTGTCACATAGTTCTCCTCATGCCTTCTCAATTTCCTCGAAATGTAAGCAATCGATCCTCTGTCTTGCATCAAGATTCCACCTAAACCTTCCTTGGATGCATTGGTGCATACCAAGAAGTCCGCATCCATGTATGGGACCTTTAGTATCGATGTTGTTGTTAACAATTCGTTAATCCTCCGAAATGCTTCCACGCATTTATCGGTCCAAACAAACTTCTTGTTTTTCTTTTGCAATTCCATGATCAGGTTTGCTATTTTTGAAAATTCCTTGACAAACCGTCGATAGTATCCTACTAAACCCATAAAGATATGTACTTCTGTGACATTCGTTGGCACAGGCCATTCCATAATAGCCTCTACCTTGGCTGGATCCACTGTGATAACTTCATCAGAGATGACATGACCTAAGTAGTGAATCCTCGATTGAGAAAAAGAGCATCTGGACAATGTCCCATACAATTTGTGCTCTCATAGACACTGTAGAACCAAGCGCAAGTGCTCGTCATGCTCCTCCGTCATTCAAGAGTAGATAAAAATATCATTAATGAATACTTGGATGAACTTGTCCAAGTACTCGTAGAACACCCCATTCATCTAACTCGAAAATACCCTTGGGGTGTTTGTCAGTCCAAATGGTAAAACAGTAAAATTGTAGTGTCCAAAACTCAACTTAAAGGCGGTCGCAGGGACATCATCCTCCTTGATCCATAACTAGTGATACCCTGTTCGCAAAGTGATCTTGGAGAACACCTTCGCACCCTTCATTTGATCGAACAAATCATCAATTCTCGGCAAGGGATATTGATTCTTGATCGTAGCCTTGTTAAGTTGACAGTAGTCAATGCAAAGCCTCCATGATCCGTCCTTCTTCTGAATGAAAATAATAGGCACACGCCATGGTGACACGCTAGGATGTATCAATCCTAGGTCTACCAACTCCTTCAGTTGCATTTTCAACTCTTGTAACTCTGGGGTGGACATCTGATAAGGCGTTCTTGCTATCGATTCAGTCCCTAATTTTAGGTCTATGGTAAACTCCAACTCTCTCTCTAGCAACATCCTAGGTAACTCCTCCGGAAATACGTTCACAAACTCTCTCACCACCAGACAATGTTTTAGACCATCTACTACTTCATTCTCATTTAACACAAGGATCACATAAAGTTTTCACCCCTTGCGCATACTGTTCTATATCTGTAAGGAAGAGATGAAACTCAAGGAAACTCTTTGTTCTACAATCACATGTCCCTGTCCCTCATCATCGACCAAGCTCAACCATTTCGTCTTACAATTGAGTATCGCCTCATGCAATTCCAATCAATCCATACCAATTATGACATCATAAGATCCTAAGATCATGACTTACAAGTTGGCCCTCATGGAAAACTCTCCCAAGTTAAGGGCACAACTCATAACCTTTTCTCCAACTTTTTGTTTGACTCCCGAGGCCATCTCCATGAAGCTAAAATCATTCTGTTCGACTACCTTTACCTTAATCCTTTTTAGTGTTGCACCAGAAATGAGACTCTCGGTAGCACTGTGATCTATCAAAATACTAAGGGTATGGTCAGCGACAGTACCTGTTGTCTCGAGCACAGTCAACTGATGCTCTACCTGGAAGTTATTCACCGCTGCATGAATCTGATGGGCCTTGCCCATATCTCCCACTGTAGTGGGTCCGAATGATCTGTAGTATCTGGTCCTCTCCATAGGACAGTCATGCTAGTAGTGTGGCTCCCCGACCTGGAACCCTGGTTTGTTCCGTTGAATAGGCCTAAATTGTTGCTGATCTTGGCAAGTGTGTTGTTGATGCTATGTTCCCCGATAAGGCATCCTCTACTGAGGCAGTGGTCATTGGGGTGTGGTGAAAGTGGATCCCCTCTAGAAGCCATGATATCCTGATGTATGTCTGATTGGTATCTAGTGTTTCCGTGTTCCAGATGAAACCTACCATGTTGGTCTTGCTAGAGTCCTAGTCTGACCCCCACTAATAAGATCCTCCTTTGCTATGAGGGCCTTCTGGATGACATCGTGCAAGGTTTTAGGCATCAAAATCCTAACCTTTGCACGCAGGGTTCCATTAAGGCCCAACATGAACCGGTTAACCTTAAGTTTCTTTGTGTTAAGGTGCATAGCATACCGAAGCAGCTCCATAAAACGTGCCTTGTACTCATGCACCATATGACCTCCCTATCGCAAGGCATTGAACTCATTGAGCTAACTCTCAATGAATTCCTCTGAAAGGTACTTCTCCCAGAACCGTTCCTTGAACAGTTCTCATGAAACGTCTTTGACAACCATGTTTAGCTTTGGTAGGAGAATATTCCACCATAGAAGGGTGCTCCCCATCAGTTGAAAGACCACCGTGCAGACCTTCATGTTGCAGGTATAATCACAAAGTGCGAATCACATCGCCATGTTCTCCAACCATGCCTCAGCGGCTGCACCGTCCAGGGCACCAAATAACTTAGAAAATTTGATTTTCTCGAGTTCACGATGAATGCTACCAATAAAGGCCAGTGTGCAGGGTGGATCCTCAGTGGGTGCCGACACCCTGGCCTCGTCTCTGTCCAAATGGTTGATCAGTGCCTTGGACATGTGCTGAAAATATCTCATCATCCTGGCTGCATCACCAACTGCTATCTACGCCTATCCGAGAACCTGCTCATCTCCCTGGGGGTTAGACCCCTCAGGTGTGGATGCTACTGGAGGCGTCGCACCCCCTCCCCTAGCACCCTGTCATCTGCCTCTATGACATCCTCTAACCATGATTACCTACACACACACAATCAACTCGATTAGCAACAGTATAATCAAATCATCTCAATGAAAGCCGTAGCGTTCCCAAGTCGCGAGTCGAACACGCTATGATACCATATGTAAAGCTCCTCCTCGTTACAATGACATACCTCATATAACAAGTGCAATTTGTTTTTTTTCTGCTTTTAAAAGTGTGTGCACACATGTACAAGGGAAGAAAACACATTCGACTTTGCGTCGCCACCCTACGACGAACAAGATGAAAAGCATGACGAACACAACAAGATGACATAAGATGCACAACAAGTAATTGCATGCATTTAACGACGATCAATCGACAGTAAGTAAGACTGACTACACGCCCATCCTACCCTGCAATGTTTAGTACCTCCAAGACACATAAGCAATGCTCAAGCCTAGGTTCCCATTGATTTTAACAATTTAAGGTCTCAGGGATGGCGACTATTCTGAGGAACATGGAGGTGTCTACATCCCGCCCGACAGATGCAGACCAAGCATATGGAAGGTTTACCAACCACATACAACATTATTTAAATGAACAACAACCCTCATTTACTAACTTGGAATAATCTATTGTACTTAATTCAAGGACATTCCACCATATATGTTTATCAATAACAATAAAAATTACAATAATGCTGCCATGAAATAATAAACACCTTACACTTGTATCACATTAACTTTGCAAAAATAACAATCACCTTACATCTTATGTATTATCCATAACAATAAAACTACAATATCATTGCCATAAAATGACAACGCCATTTTATTTTAAGTTACAATAACTTTGCAAGAATAACAATCACATTACAAGACAATGATAACTAATAAAGCCAGTAAGGAAATTAACACAACTTATTTCAACCTCCACTACGATCCCTGCAATGCATGTCTAAAGCACATAACATCATAAGGTACAATCTAAATCTACGTTGAAACAATTTCGTTTGTGAATTTTAATTTTTCATGAGTCATCATAGTTCCATCTAAATCAATTTACCTTAAAATGTTATTGTTGTTATAAAAATTCTAATTTAAATCACTAACCAATAATCATGGGGAATATATACAACAATGTCTGAGGAATTAAATCGTGAATATCTTAACAACCTTTACACAAAAATTCCCCATCCCACTGGTGAGGATAATAGTAACAATGATATTAATAATTGTTATTATTATTATTAATAATAAAGGAAACACTTCATCAATCTAATTATAATAATCATTTTTTAAATCTTAAACCATTTCATAATCATGCAAAGATATCTAAAAAGCTTCTACAATATTCATAACCTTCATTCGATAATAATGAAACTACACACTTCATAGATCATGTGCATTTTCGATGCCCCATATAACATGCTAGAATAAATTAAAAGTTAAAACAAAAGAAATAGTGGAATGACAATATTAAGATCTATCCAAATAAAATTTATAGAGAAAAAGAGTGAAAACATACGAGACAATGGATATCTTATCGGCCTATCTTTAAGTATTGATAAACAATTGAGGGCTAAGGCAAGGGATAAAAGTTTTACTACACCTCTAAATATCCAGAAGGGATAAAGGTAAAAGGAAGCAACAAAATTAACAAAGGATAGTTGTCACCGTAAATCAAAATATAAAGCTGGGAATTTACCCTATATGAAGGATTTGAAACGTTGTTAATGCATAATCAAAAGAAAATGGTGTAACCATAAGGATGGGATCGCTATCAAGTAAACATTATTTAAAATCCTTGAGAGTACACCAGTGCACACAATTAGAAACAATCCAGAAAATAAGGATGAAACGTTGTGCCTATAATTAAGAGACAATCCATAAATTAGATAAGTCATTGTGCATATGTTATGAGACAACCCAAAATTTAGATAAATTGTTGTGCATATGTTATGAGACAATCCAGAAATCAATGACAGTTTAAGGAGGGAGAACTTTGTTTTCTATTGACGAAGGTTGCCAGAGACGAATTTACAGAACAATACAAAATGAAAATACCCGACACCCATTGCAGAACGAATTCTCTGAACTAATTTTACAAAAATGGAAATGCCAATACACTCATTGCCAGAATGCATTCTCAGAACTAAATTTTACAAAATGGAAATGCCAATACACTCATTGCCAGAAGGAATTCTCAGAACAAATTTTACAAAATGAAAATGCCAATACACTCATTGCCAGAACGAATTCTCATAACTAAATTTTACAAAAACGAAATCCCAATGCACTCATTGCCAGAACGAATTCTCAGAACTAATTTTAGAAAACAAAAAATCCAATACACTCATTGCCAGAACGAATTCTCAGAACTAAATTTTACAAAAATGGAATGCCATTACACTCATAGCCATATTTAAAAACGCCCCTAGTTAGATATAAACTCCCACAGTCATATATAAATTCCCACATTAAAACAAAATGCCCACAATCATATATAAAAATGCCCACCATAATTTATAAACGCCTACAACAATGCAAAATTCCCACAATAATATATAAATGTACCCATTATTACAAAACGCCCATAGCCATATATAAAAACGCCCACCATAATTTATAAATGCCTACAACAATACAAAATGCCCATAAATATATATAAACGGCCCCATTATTACAAAACGCCCATAGCCATATATAAAAACGCACACGGTGATATATAAAAACGCCCATAGCCATATATAAAAACGCACACAGTGATATATAAAAACGCCCACCATAATTTATAAATGCCTACAACAATACAAAATGCCCACAGTAATAAATAAATGCTTCCATGATTACAAAATGCCCATAGCCATATATAAAAATGCCCACAATCAGATATAAATGCCCATAGTCATATATAAATCCCCACATTAAAACAAAACGCCCATCGTAATTTATAAATGCCTAAAGAAGACCAATAAGAAATTGTAGCCAATAGTAAGAGAATGTTGGAACCAAGGATAGCTCATCGAAAGGATTGCGGGGTTATAATAGTCTAGGCGCAAAGAACAACAAGAAGGAAATGAGATGATCTAAAATTCAACACATCAATCATCATCATAAGGTTTCATATACAACATTAAAAAATTTCCTTTTATTCTTAAACAAACAAACGCACTTGCATACCTATGACTGACGATGAATAACCCGAAGATGCTATCCCACACTTGAGCTCGGTGTCGCTACTGCTCGTTGACCGCTGAGACCTCACCGGTACCTCCTAGCCAACACTAGGGTTACTCTACTTCCCCCTTAGCCCCCCGAGCCACAAAGGGGGCACACACTATCCAGATGGTACGTCTAGCTCCCAACTCGCCTTGCAAGGTCGAGCTACCACTCCTATCCAAGCTGAGAAATCTTAACTCCCCACAAGTAATTAGTCAAGTCACAAATATGGTAGCATAAGGTTACGCTAACAGCTGATGCCCCTTTCTTCTTCTTCCTTCCTCTCTTTTATAAAGTTTTAGAACTTCCCACCTACCCCAAATTTAATTTACTTAAAGTTTTAATAAAATCTTCTAAAAATTCTCTTTCGTACAAGTGTCATTCATCCCCCACATTTCTCCAATAACTATTTTCTTTAATTTATTAAATTGTCTTATTTCCCTCACACACCTAGAGTTACTCCTTTTTTTACTCCTAGGTGTCCCTAGATTCCTTTACAGGTTTTAAATACTTTCCATAAAATGATGTTGCTAATTTATTTCAATTTAGAAGTTTCTTAATTGCAGATTCTTTACTATGTTACCCTCGCTTTTTACCATAAGCTCCCCCCTTTCCCTTATTATGTTTCCTCCATTGCTTAGTTTCCTAATTTTTATTAGTCCTTTCTTTCCCCTTTTTATTAGAGCCAAAGTGCTAGTTGCATTATTTAATCTTTTCCTTTTATTATTAATTAAATATCTTTTACACTTTCACAAGTTAAAAATTAAATTATTCTTTACAATTTAGAACCACTCATTTTAAATAAATTATTACTCTCTTCATTTTACCCCAAAAATTTTATGAAAACTAAAACTAATATTTAAGTGGTTTTTAGTTTAATTTTAATTTTAATTTTTTTTAGAGGGTATTTTTCTTAAGGTTAGACAAAATTTTACCCCTATAGAAGTTTTAGACTTAGAACTTAGATTCTGAGCTGGGAGACATTTCATTAGGGAAGTTGTTTAAGAATTTCTTAATGTGTTAAATATCTTAGGGCCATCTAGGTTTGTTCCTTCATTATCATCAACGTGACGTGCCCTTCAGGATGCACCACATGCTCCAAGGGTACCGATCACCTCGTTTGTTTCTTTTGCGTGATGTGCCCTTCAGGATGCACTATGAGCTCCAAGGGTGCCACTCGCCTCTTTTGTTTCTTTTGCATGACGTGCCCTTCAGGATGCACCACATGCTCCAAGGGTACCACTCACCTCTTGACTGATTGGTAGACATGAATAACCCCTAGAGTCAACACTCTACCAGGTGAACTTGTGGGAGACTAAGGGATTTTAAGGAGTAAATTCCCTGCCTTATTGCACACCCCTTAGAATCATCACAAGCGACTATCGTAGTCTACCCTCATGGCATCGTGGGTCTTCTAGAACTAGGTAACTGTTAACCTATAGTTCGAGCCACGACGGGAGTACTATTAGGTCGTGGTAGAGCTGCTTTCCACACCTCTCCCTCAACCTCTCTGGTAGTCATGTGTGTGGCCACTTTACTCCATATGTGAGTTTGGTCGACAAGCTATCGTCATCCTGCATCATCAACAATCATGTCAGAACATGTCCACATCATATCATCTAATTCAATGTACTAAAATCATAGTAAAAAATCAAACCCCAAGCACACTCCCTAACTCGATCTGGAGTCCAAGGGGTTTCGTTGATGCCTTTGCATCATCAAGGTCCAAATCCCTGCACACTCAGTAAAACCGAGTCAATAGCACCTGTCTATTTCAAATCAGTAAAACATCATGTTATCTACCATAATGCATCATAATCAAGAAAAAAAAATTTAATATCATAATAGTTCAGATCACTTGCGAGCAAGTGTCCTCAAAGAATAAGTTTTCTCAGTGCACCAAAGCGGGATGTTACATACACCCCCTCTTGGTCTAAACTTCTTCCTGAAGTTTCACAGTATAAATGCTAAAATAAGTGTATCACAGTATCATAAGTCTATCTATCAAACAAAAATGGAAACTGTTGGCACATATCATATGTGTCCTCCCAGGTCGCCGAGTGTGGACTATAATTTTCCCACTGGACCTTGACCTGATCTACCGTTCAACATCCTAACTATCAACCGCGATGAACTAAGATGCATACGGGCTTAGCCGTGAGCACTCCCTCGTCCGATACCTGCAAGGAAATTATGTGAATCACATGTGTAGGATCACTAATATAATGTCTCAAAACAGATACATGAAAAAAATCGTGCATATACCTCAAAGAATGAGGCAAGGCTTGTCGATAGGCCATGGGCCCCTTTCTCTCCACAATCTCGAAAGGCCCCACTAACCTAGGAGAGAGTTTAGCTCCCTTTCCAAACTTGATCGAACTCTTATGCGGTTTAACCCACAAGAAGACTCGATCGCGGACCTTGTAACTACGGTTGACTCAGTGCGCATCGGCATAACTCTTACGTCGATCCTGTGCTTCTTTAATCCTTTGTCTTATGGTTTTCATTTTCTCTTCCATTTCATGGATCACTTATGGTCCCACTAGGACCCTATCCTCAAGCCTATCCCAACTCAAGGGCGTCCGACATGGTCGCCTGTAAAGAAACTCGAAAGGTGCCATCTTAATGGT
>JZKD02S1785504.1:0-16951 GCA_000966675.3 Picea glauca | reverse complement strand
CACATCCAGGGGCCCTAGAACACATCTAGGGTCTTGTATCAAACACCAAGGAACACATCCAAGGATCAATCCAAGAACTAAGCAAGGATTCCCTGGAACACATCCAGGGGCCCTATAACACATCTAGGGTCTTGTATCAACCACCAATGAACACATCTAAGGATCAATCCAAGCACTAAGAAAGGATTCCATGGAACACATCCAGGGGCCCTAGAACACATCTAGGGTCTTGTATCAACCACCAAGGAACACATCCAAGGATCAATCCAAGCACTAAGTAAGGATTCCCTGGAACACATCTAGGGTCTTGGCCATCCTCCAGGAGAATGGCTCTCGCTCCTGCATATAAATTTAACAAAGTCCAACACAGTCAACTATTTGGCTAGATGTCTAGAGTGTCAGCAAGTAAACGCTGAACATAGACACCCAGGAGGATTACTTCAACCACATGCCATTCTAGAATCGAAATGGGAGGTTATTTCGATGGATTTTATTGTTGGAGTGCCATTGATGCCAAGGAGATACTCTAACGAAGAGTGCTCACTTTATTCTTGTGCATACAACGTATCAAGGAGATACGACATATAGCTAGAGTTTTTGTTAGTGAGATTGTGAGGCTGCATGGTGTTCCTAAGAAAATTATATCCAATCAAGGATCAATGTTTACTGGATGATTTTGGAAGAGTTTCCAAGAGGACTTGGGAACCAAACTTAACCTTAGTATTGCATATCACCCAGAGAATGATGGATAGACTGAATGAACAAACCAAACCTTGGAAGACATGTTTCGCATGTCTGTGATGGACCAACAAAAGCATTGGGAGGAATTCTTTCCACTACTAGAGTTTGCTTACAACAATAGTTACCAAAGCACCATTAAGATGGCACCTTTCGAGTTTCTTTACAGGCGACCATGTCGGACGCCCTTGAGTTGGGATAGGCTTGAGGATAGGGTCCTAGTGGGACCATAAGTGATCCATGAAATGGNACACATCTAGGGTCTTGTATCAACCACCAAGGAACACATCCAAGGATCAATCCAAGCACTAAGCAAGGATTCCCTGGAACACATCCAGGGGCCCTAGAACACATCCAGGGTCTTGGCCATCCTCCAGGAGAATGGCTCTCGCTCCTGCATATAAATTTAACAAAGTCCAACACAGTCAACTATTTGGCTAGATGTCTAGAGTGTTAGCAAGTAAACGCTGAACATAGACACCCAGGAGGATTACTTCAACCACATGCCATTCTAGAATCGAAATGGGAGGTTATTTCGATGGATTTTATTGTTGGAGTGCCATTGATACCAAGGAGATACTCTAACGAAGAGTGCTCACTGTATTCTTTTGCAGACAATGTATCAAGGAGATACGACGTATAGCTAGAGTTTTTGTTAGTGATATTGTGAGGTTGCATGGTGTTCCTAAGAAAATTATATCCAATCAAGGATCAATGTTTGCTGGATGATTTTGGAAGAGTTTCTAAGAGGCCTTGGGAACCAAACTTAACCTTAGTATTGCATATAACCCAGAGAATGATGGATAGACTGAATGAACAAACCAAACCTTGGAAGACATGTTTCGCATGTCCGTGATGGACCAACAAAAGCATTGGGAGGAATTATTTCCACTACTAGAGTTTTCTTACAACAATAGTTACCAAAGAACCATTAAGATGGCACCTTTCGAGTTTCTTTACAGGCGACCATGTCGGACGCCCTTGAGTTGGGATAGGCTTGAGGATAGGGTCCTAGTGGGACCATAAGTGATCCATGAAATGGAAGAGAAAATGAAAACCATAAGACAAAGGATTAAAGAAGCACAGGATCGACGTAAGAGTTATGCCGATGCGCACTGAGTCAACCGTAGTTACAAGGTCCGCGATCGAGTCTTCTTGTGGGTTAAACCGCATAAGAGTTCGATCAAGTTTGGAAAGGGAGCTAAACTCTCTCCTAGGTTAGTGGGGCCTTTCGAGATTGTGGAGAGAAAGGGGCCCATGGCCTATCGACAAGCCTTGCCTCATTCTTTGAGGTATATGCACGATTTTTTTCATGTATCTGTTTTGAGACATTATATTAGTGATCCTACACATGTGATTCACATAATTTCCTTGCAGGTATCGGACGAGGGAGTGCTCACGGCTAAGCCCGTATGCATCTTAGTTCATCGCGGTTGATAGTTAGGATGTTGAACGGTAGATCAGGTCAAGGTCCAGTGGGAAAATTATAGTCCACACTCGGCGACCTGGGAGGACACATATGATATGTGCCAACAGTTTCCATTTTTGTTTGATAGATAGACTTATGATACTGTGATACACTTATTTTAGCATTTATACTGTGAAACTTCAGGAAGAAGTTTAGACCAAGAGGGGGTGTATGTAACATCCCGCTTTGGTGCACTGAGAAAACTTATTCTTTGAGGACACTTGCTCGCAAGTGATCTGAACTATTATGATATTAAATTTTTTTTTCTTGATTATGATGCATTATGGTAGATAACATGATGTTTTACTGATTTGAAATAGACAGGTGCTATTGACTCGGTTTTACTGAGTGTGCAGGGATTTGGACCTTGATGATGCAAAGGCATCAACGAAACCCCTTGGACTCCAGATCGAGTTAGGGAGTGTGCTTGGGGTTTGATTTTTTACTATGATTTTAGTACATTGAATTAGATGATATGATGTGGACATGTTCTGACATGATTGTTGATGATGCAGGATGACGATAGCTTGTCGACCAAACTCACATATGGAGTAAAGTGGCCACACACATGACTACCAGAGAGGTTGAGGGAGAGGTGTGGAAAGCAGCTCTACCACGACCTAATAGTACTCCCGTCGTGGCTCGAACTATAGGTTAACAGTTACCTAGTTCTAGAAGACCCACGATGCCATGAGGGTAGACTACGATAGTCGCTTGTGATGATTCTAAGGGGTGTGCAATAAGGCAGGGAATTTACTCCTTAAAATCCCTTAGTCTCCCACAAGTTCACCTGGTAGAGTGTTGACTCTAGGGGTTATTCATGTCTACCAATCAGTCAAGAGGTGAGTGGTACCCTTGGAGCATGTGGTGCATCCTGAAGGGCACGTCATGCAAAAGAAACAAAAGAGGCGAGTGGCACCCTTGGAGCTCATAGTGCATCCTGAAGGGCACATCACGCAAAAGAAACAAACGAGGTGATCGGTACCCTTGGAGCATGTGGTGCATCCTGAAGGGCACGTCACGTTGATGATAATGAAGGAACAAACCTAGATGGCCCTAAGATATTTAACACATTAAGAAATTCTTAAACAACTTCCCTAATGAAATGTCTCCCAGCTCAGAATCTAAGTTCTAAGTCTAAAACTTCTATAGGGGTAAAATTTTGTCTAACCTTAAGAAAAATACCCTCTAAAAAAAATTAAAATTAAAATTAAACTAAAAACCACTTAAATATTAGTTTTAGTTTTCATAAAATTTTTGGGGTAAAATGAAGAGAGTAATAATTTATTTAAAATGAGTGGTTCTAAATTGTAAAGAATAATTTAATTTTTAACTTGTGAAAGTGTAAAAGATATTTAATTAATAATAAAAGGAAAAGATTAAATAATGCAACTAGCACTTTGGCTCTAATAAAAAGGGGAAAGAAAGGACTAATAAAAATTAGGAAACTAAGCAATGGAGGAAACATAATAAGGGAAAGGGGGGAGCTTATGGTAAAAAGCGAGGGTAACATAGTAAAGAATCTGCAATTAAGAAACTTCTAAATTGAAATAAATTAGCAACATCATTTTATGGAAAGTATTTAAAACCTGTAAAGGAATCTAGGGACACCTAGGAGTAAAAAAAGGAGTAACTCTAGGTGTGTGAGGGAAATAAGACAATTTAATAAATTAAAGAAAATAGTTATTGGAGAAATGTGGGGGATGAATGACACTTGTACGAAAGAGAATTTTTAGAAGATTTTATTAAAACTTTAAGTAAATTAAATTTGGGGTAGGTGGGAAGTTCTAAAACTTTATAAAAGAGAGGAAGGAAGAAGAAGAAAGGGGCATCAGCTGTTAGCGTAACCTTATGCTACCATATTTGTGACTTGACTAATTACTTGTGGGGAGTTAAGATTTCTCAGCTTGGATAGGAGTGGTAGCTCGACCTTGCAAGGCGAGTTGGGAGCTAGACGTACCATCTGGATAGTGTGTGCCCCCTTTGTGGCTCGGGGGGCTAAGGGGGAAGTAGAGTAACCCTAGTGTTGGCTAGGAGGTACCGGTGAGGTCTCAGCGGTCAACGAGCAGTAGCGACACCGAGCTCAAGTGTGGGATAGCATCTTCGGGTTATTCATCGTCAGTCATAGGTATGCAAGTGCGTTTGTTTGTTTAAGAATAAAAGGAAATTTTTTAATGTTGTATATGAAACCTTATGATGATGATTGATGTGTTGAATTTTAGATCATCTCATTTCCTTCTTGTTGTTCTTTGCGCCTAGACTATTATAACCCCGCAATCCTTTCGATGAGCTATCCTTGGTTCCAACATTCTCTTACTATTGGCTACAATTTCTTATTGGTCTTCTTTAGGCATTTATAAATTACGATGGGCGTTTTGTTTTAATGTGGGGATTTATATATGACTATGGGCATTTATATCTGATTGTGGGCATTTTTATATATGGCTATGGGCATTTTGTAATCATGGAAGCATTTATTTATTACTGTGGGCATTTTGTATTGTTGTAGGCATTTATAAATTATGGTGGGCGTTTTTATATATCACTGTGTGCGTTTTTATATATGGCTATGGGCGTTTTTATATATCACCGTGTGCGTTTTTATATATGGCTATGGGCGTTTTGTAATAATGGGGCCGTTTATATATATTTATGGGCATTTTGTATTGTTGTAGGCATTTATAAATTATGGTGGGCGTTTTTATATATGGCTATGGGCGTTTTGTAATAATGGGTACATTTATATATTATTGTGGGAATTTTGCATTGTTGTAGGCGTTTATAAATTATGGTGGGCATTTTTATATATGATTGTGGGCATTTTGTTTTAATGTGGGAATTTATATATGACTGTGGGAGTTTATATCTAACTAGGGGCGTTTTTAAATATGGCTATGAGTGTAATGGCATTCCATTTTTGTAAAATTTAGTTCTGAGAATTCGTTCTGGCAATGAGTGTATTGGATTTTTTGTTTTCTAAAATTAGTTCTGAGAATTCGTTCTGGCAATGAGTGCATTGGGATTTCGTTTTTGTAAAATTTAGTTATGAGAATTCGTTCTGGCAATGAGTGTATTGGCATTTTCATTTTGTAAAATTTGTTCTGAGAATTCCTTCTGGCAATGAGTGTATTGGCATTTCCATTTTGTAAAATTTAGTTCTGAGAATGCATTCTGGCAATGAGTGTATTGGCATTTCCATTTTTGTAAAATTAGTTCAGAGAATTCGTTCTGCAATGGGTGTCGGGTATTTTCATTTTGTATTGTTCTGTAAATTCGTCTCTGGCAACCTTCGTCAATAGAAAACAAAGTTCTCCCTCCTTAAACTGTCATTGATTTCTGGATTGTCTCATAACATATGCACAACAATTTATCTAAATTTTGGGTTGTCTCATAACATATGCACAATGACTTATCTAATTTATGGATTGTCTCTTAATTATAGGCACAACGTTTCATCCTTATTTTCTGGATTGTTTCTAATTGTGTGCACTGGTGTACTCTCAAGGATTTTAAATAATGTTTACTTGATAGCGATCCCATCCTTATGGTTACACCATTTTCTTTTGATTATGCATTAACAACGTTTCAACTCCTTCATATAGGGTAAATTCCCAGCTTTATATTTTGGTTTACGGTGACAACTATCCTTTGTTAATCTTGTTGCTTCCTTTTACCTTTATCCCTTTTGGATATTTACAGGTGTAGTAAAACTTTTATCCCTTGCCTTAGCCCTCAATTATTTATCAATACTTAAAGATAGGCCGATAAGATATCCACTGTCTCGTATGTTTTCACTCTTTTTCTCTATAAATTTTATTTGGATAGATCTTAATATTGTTATTCCACTGTTTCTTTTGTTTTAACTTTTAATTTATTCTAGCATGTTATATGGGGCATCGAAAATGCACATGATTTATGAAGTGTGTAGTTTCATTATTATCGGATGAAGGTTATGAATATTGTAGAACCTTTTTAGATATCTGTGCATGATTATGAAATGGTTTAAGATTTAAAAAATGATTATTATAATTAGATTGATGAAGTGTTTCCTTTATTAATAATAATAATAATAACAATTATTAATATCATTGTTACTATTATCCCCACGAGTGGGATGGGGAATTTGTGTGTAAAGGTTGTTAAGATATTCACGATTTAATTCCTCACACATTGTTGTATATATTCCCCATGATTATTGGTTAGTGATTTAAATTAGAATTTTTATAACAACAATAACATTTTAAGGTAAATTGATTTAGATGGAACTATGATGACTCATGAAAAATTAAAATTCACAAACGAAATTGTTTCAACGTAGATTTAGATT
Organism: Picea glauca; assembly: GCA_000966675.3. NCBI lineage: Eukaryota > Viridiplantae > Streptophyta > Pinopsida > Pinales > Pinaceae > Picea > Picea glauca. The sequence goes on along the minus strand of JZKD02S1785504.1, from coordinate 10,418 downwards.
GTACCTTATGATGTTATGTGCTTTAGACATGCATTGCAGGGATCGTAGTGGAGGTTGAAATAAGTTGTGTTAATTTCCTTACTGGCTTTATTAGTTATCATTGTCTTGTAATGTGATTGTTATTCTTGCAAAGTTATTGTAACTTAAAATAAAATGGCGTTGTCATTTTATGGCAATGATATTGTAGTTTTATTGTTATGGATAATACATAAGATGTAAGGTGATTGTTATTTTTGCAAAGTTAATGTGATACAAGTGTAAGGTGTTTATTATTTCATGGCAGCATTATTGTAATTTTTATTGTTATTGATAAACATATATGGTGGAATGTCCTTGAATTAAGTACAATAGATTATTCCAAGTTAGTAAATGAGGGTTGTTGTTCATTTAAATAATGTTGTATGTGGTTGGTAAACCTTCCATATGCTTGGTCTGCATCTGTCGGGCGGGATGTAGACACCTCCATGTTCCTCAGAATAGTCGCCATCCCTGAGACCTTAAATTGTTAAAATCAATGGGAACCTAGGCTTGAGCATTGCTTATGTGTCTTGGAGGTACTAAACATTGCAGGGTAGGATGGGCGTGTAGTCAGTCTTACTTACTGTCGATTGATCGTCGTTAAATGCATGCAATTACTTGTTGTGCATCTTATGTCATCTTGTTGTGTTCGTCATGCTTTTCATCTTGTTCGTCGTAGGGTGGCGACGCAAAGTCGAATGTGTTTTCTTCCCTTGTACATGTGTGCACACACTTTTAAAAGCAGAAAAAAAACAAATTGCACTTGTTATATGAGGTATGTCATTGTAACGAGGAGGAGCTTTACATATGGTATCATAGCGTGTTCGACTCGCGACTTGGGAACGCTACGGCTTTCATTGAGATGATTTGATTATACTGTTGCTAATCGAGTTGATTGTGTGTGTGTAGGTAATCATGGTTAGAGGATGTCATAGAGGCAGATGACAGGGTGCTAGGGGAGGGGGTGCGACGCCTCCAGTAGCATCCACACCTGAGGGGTCTAACCCCCAGGGAGATGAGCAGGTTCTCGGATAGGCGTAGATAGCAGTTGGTGATGCAGCCAGGATGATGAGATATTTTCAGCACATGTCCAAGGCACTGATCAACCATTTGGACAGAGACGAGGCCAGGGTGTCGGCACCCACTGAGGATCCACCCTGCACACTGGCCTTTATTGGTAGCATTCATCGTGAACTCGAGAAAATCAAATTTTCTAAGTTATTTGGTGCCCTGGACGGTGCAGCCGCTGAGGCATGGTTGGAGAACATGGCGATGTGATTCGCACTTTGTGATTATACCTGCAACATGAAGGTCTGCACGGTGGTCTTTCAACTGATGGGGAGCACCCTTCTATGGTGGAATATTCTCCTACCAAAGCTAAACATGGTTGTCAAAGACGTTTCATGAGAACTGTTCAAGGAACGGTTCTGGGAGAAGTACCTTTCAGAGGAATTCATTGAGAGTTAGCTCAATGAGTTCAATGCCTTGCGATAGGGAGGTCATATGGTGCATGAGTACAAGGCACGTTTTATGGAGCTGCTTCGGTATGCTATGCACCTTAACACAAAGAAACTTAAGGTTAACCGGTTCATGTTGGGCCTTAATGGAACCCTGCGTGCAAAGGTTAGGATTTTGATGCCTAAAACCTTGCACGATGTCATCCAGAAGGCCCTCATAGCAAAGGAGGATCTTATTAGTGGGGGTCAGACTAGGACTCTAGCAAGACCAACATGGTAGGTTTCATCTGGAACACGGAAACACTAGATACCAATCAGACATACATCAGGATATCATGGCTTCTAGAGGGGATCCACTTTCACCACACCCCAATGACCACTGCCTCAGTAGAGGATGCCTTATCGGGGAACATAGCATCAACAACACACTTGCCAAGATCAGCAACAATTTAGGCCTATTCAACGGAACAAACCAGGGTTCCAGGTCGGGGAGCCACACTACTAGCATGACTGTCCTATGGAGAGGACCAGATACTACAGATCATTCGGACCCACTACAGTGGGAGATATGGGCAAGGCCCATCAGATTCATGCAGCGGTGAATAACTTCCAGGTAGAGCATCAGTTGACTGTGCTCGAGACAACAGGTACTGTCGCTGACCATACCCTTAGTATTTTGATAGATCACAGTGCTACCGAGAGTCTCATTTCTGGTGCAACACTAAAAAGGATTAAGGTAAAGGTAGTCGAACAGAATGATTTTAGCTTCATGGAGATGGCCTCGGGAGTCAAACAAAAAGTTGGAGAAAAGGTTATGAGTTGTGCCCTTAACTTGGGAGAGTTTTCCATGAGGGCCAACTTGTAAGTCATGATCTTAGGATCTTATGATGTCATAATTGGTATGGATTGATTGGAATTGCATGAGGCGATACTCAATTGTAAGACGAAATGGTTGAGCTTGGTCGATGATGAGGGACAGGGACATGTGATTGTAGAACAAAGAGTTTCCTTGAGTTTCATCTCTTCCTTACAGATATAGAACAGTATGCGCAAGGGGTGAAAACTTTATGTGATCCTTGTGTTAAATGAGAATGAAGTAGTAGATGGTCTAAAACATTGTCTGGTGGTGAGAGAGTTTGTGAACGTATTTCCGGAGGAGTTACCTAGGATGTTGCTAGAGAGAGAGTTGGAGTTTACCATAGACCTAAAATTAGGGACTGAATCGATAGCAAGAACGCCTTATCAGATGTCCACCCCAGAGTTACAAGAGTTGAAAATGCAACTGAAGGAGTTGGTAGACCTAGGATTGATACATCCTAGCGTGTCACCATGGCGTGTGCCTATTATTTTCATTCAGAAGAAGGACGGATCATGGAGGCTTTGCATTGACTACTGTCAACTTAACAAGGCTACGATCAAGAATCAATATCCCTTGCCGAGAATTGATGATTTGTTCGATCAAATGAAGGGTGCGAAGGTGTTCTCCAAGATCACTTTGCGAACAGGGTATCACTAGTTATGGATCAAGGAGGATGATGTCCCTGCGACCGCCTTTAAGTTGAGTTTTGGACACTACAATTTTACTGTTTTACCATTTGGACTGACAAACACCCCAAGGGTATTTTCGAGTTAGATGAATGGGGTGTTCTACGAGTACTTGGACAAGTTCATCCAAGTATTCATTAATGATATTTTTATCTACTCTTGAATGACGGAGGAGCATGACGAGCACTTGCGCTTGGTTCTACAGTGTCTATGAGAGCACAAATTGTATGGGACATTGTCCAGATGCTCTTTTTCTCAATCGAGGATTCACTACTTAGGTCATGTCATCTCTGATGAAGTTATCACAGTGGATCCAGCCAAGGTAGAGGCTATTATGGAATGGCCTGTGCCAACGAATGTCACAGAAGTACATATCTTTATGGGTTTAGTAGGATACTATCGACGGTTTGTCAAGGAATTTTCAAAAATAGCAAACCTGATCATGGAATTGCAAAAGAAAAACAAGAAGTTTGTTTGGACCGATAAATGCGTGGAAGCATTTCGGAGGATTAACGAATTGTTAACAACAACATCGATACTAAAGGTCCCATACATGGATGCGGACTTCTTGGTATGCACCAATGCATCCAAGGAAGGTTTAGGTGGAATCTTGATGCAAGACAGAGGATCGATTGCTTACATTTCGAGGAAATTGAGAAGGCATGAGGAGAACTATGTGACACATGATTTGGAGTTATTAGCCATCGTATATGCCTTGAAGGTTTGGAGACGCTACCTTTTCGGATGCAAATTTGAACTAAATACTGACCATTGTGGACTACAACACATTTTTACACAAGGTAATCTGAATGCACGATAACGACATTGGTTGGAATTGCTTGGCGAGTACGACTTTGAGATTACTTACATAAAGGGAAAAGTGAACCGAGTGGCTGATGCTTTATGTCAGAGACCATGAATCTTCTTGGTGTTGCCTCTTTAGACGAATCTACATGAGAAGATTCTCATCTTACAATGTGACGATGATTAGTACAAGGAGGTCAAGGGATTTATCGGACAAAACACAACAATGGTACCATGATTTGAGGGATTTTCATTTGATAGCGATGGATTATTAAGGTTTAGAAGTCAGATTTACATACCACCAAATGACGAGTTGAGGATGTTGATCCTGAGTGAGGCTCATAAAGCAGTTTACATGGCTCACCCGAGAGTCACGAAGATGAGGGCGGACCTGAAACCCTTATTCTTCTTGAAGGGAATGAAGGTCGACATAGTCAACTATGTGGCCATATGTCTAGAGTGTCAGCAGGTAAAGGCTAAACATAGACACCCAACAAGATTACCTCAACCACATGTCATTCCAGAATCAAAATGGGAGTTTATTTCAATGGATTTTATTGTTGGAGTGCCACTGACGGCAAGGAGACATGACTCAATTTTCATAGTGGAAGACACTCTGACGAAGAATGCTCACTTTATTCCTGTGCATATGAGGTATGAGGCACCTGACATAGCTAGAGTTTTCATCAGTGAGATTGTGAGGCTGCATGGCATTCCTAAGAAGATTATATCCTATCGAGGATCAGTGTCTACTAGACGATTTTGGATGATTTTGGAACCCAAATTAACTTTAGTACTGTGTATCACCCAGATACTAACAGACATACTAAACGGATGAAACAAACCTTGGAAGATATGTTGCGCCTGTACATGATGGACCAACAAAAGCATTGAGAGGAATTCTTTCCACTAGTAGAGTTCGCTTACAACAACAATTACCAGAGCACCATTAAGATGGGGCCTTTTGAGTTTATTTACTGGCGACCGTGTCGGATGCCCTTGAGATGGGATTAGATTGAGGATAGGGTCCTAGAGGGACCAAAAGTGATCTAAGAAATGGAAGAGCAAATGCAAACCATAATACAAAGGATTAAAGAAGCATAGGATCGACAGAAGATTTATGACCATGCACATTGAGTTGACCATAGTTATGAGGTCGGCGATCGAGTTATCTTGCAGGTTAAAATGCATAAGAGTTCGATCAATTTTGGAAAGGGAGATAAACCCTCTCATAGGTTCGTGTGACCTTTCGAGATTGTGGAGAGAAAGGGGCCTATAGCCTATCGACTATCCTTGCCTGATTCTTTGAGGCATATGCACGATGTTTTTCATGTCTCTGTTTTGAGACATTATATTAGTGATCCTACACATTTGATTGACATGAGTTCCTTGCAAGTATCGGATGAGGGAGAGCTCACGGCTGAGCCAGTCTGCATCTTAGATCATCGCATTTGATAGTTACGACATTGAACGGTAGATCTGGTAAATGTCCAGTAGGACAATTATAGTCCACACTTGACGACCTGGGAGGACGCATATGATATGTGCCAGCAGTTTCCATTTTTGCTTGATAGATAGACTTATGATACTGTGATACACTTATTTCGGCATTTATACTGTGAAACTTCAGGATGAAGTTTATACCAAGAGGGTGTGTATGTAACATCCCACTCTAGTGCACCAAGAAAACTTATTCTTTGAGGACACTTGCTTGCAGGTGATCTAGACTATTATGATATTAAAACATTTGTCCTTGATTATGATGTGTTACGGTAGATGACATGATGTTTTACTACTTTGACATAGACAATTGCAATTGACTCGGTTTTATTAAGTGTGTAGGGTTTTGGACCTTGAGGATGAAGAGGCATCGATGGAACCCTTTGGACACTGGATCAAGTCAGAGAGTGTGTTTGGGGTTTGATTGTTTACTATGATTTTAGTACATTGAATTAGATGATATGATGTGGACATGTTCTGACATGACTGTTGATGATGCAGGATGACGATAGCTTTCCAACCAGACTCACATATGGAGTAAAGGGGCCACACACATGACCACCAGAGAGGTTGAGGGAGAGGTGTGGACAACTGCCCTGCCACAGCCTACTGGCACTCCCATCATTGCTCGAATTGTAGGTTAACGATTACCTATATCGAGAGGACCCACGATGCCACAAGGGTAGACTGGGATAGTCGCTCGCTATGATTCTAAGGGGCATGTAATAAGGTGGGGGCCTTATTCCTTAGAATACCTTAGTCTCCAACAAGTTCACCTAGTGGAGTCTTGACTCCAGGGGTTATTGATGTCTACCAATCAATCAAGAGGCGAGTGGCACCCTTGGAGGACGTGGTGCATCTTGAAGGGCATGTCATGCAAAAGAAACAAAAGAGGTGAGTGGCACCCTTGGAGTACGTGGTGCATCCTGAAGGGCACATCGCGCAAAAGAAAAAAACGAGGTGAGTTGCACCCTTGGAGCACGTGGTGCGTCCTGAAGGGCACATCGCATTGATGATAGTGAAGGAACAAAACTATATGGCCCTAAGACATTTAACACATTAATAAATTCTTAAACAACTTCCCTAATGAAATGTCACTCAGTTCAGAATCTAAGTTCTAAGTCTAAAACTTCTATAGGGCTAAAATTTTGTCTAACCTTAAGAAAAATACCCTATAAAAAAAATTAAAATAAGAATTAAACTAAATACCACTTAAGTAATAGTTTTAATCTTCATAAAATTTTTGGGGTAAAATGAAGAGAGTAATAATTTAATTAAAATGAGTGGTTCTAAATTGTAAAGAAGAATTTAATTTTTAACTTGTGAAAGTGTAAAAGATATTTAATTAATAGTAAAAGGAAAAGATTAAATAGTGCAACTGCCATTTTGGCTCTAATAAAAAGGGGAAAGAAGGGACTAATAAAAATTAGGAAACAAAGGAATGGAGGAAACAAAATAAGGGAAAGAGGGGAACTTATGGTAAAAAGTGAGGTTAACATAGTAAAGAATCTGCAATTAAGAACCTCTAAATTGAAATAAATTAGCAACATCATTTTAGGGAAAGTATTTAAAACCTGTAAGGGAATCTAGGGACACCTAGGAGTAAAAGGAGTAACTCTAGGTGGGTGAGAGAAATAAGACAATTTAATAAATTAAAGAAATTAGTTAATGGAGAAACATGGAGGATGAATGACACTTGTACGAAATAATTTTTTTAGAAGATTTTATTAAAACATAAAGTAAATGAAATTTGGGAAAGATGGGAAGTTCTAAAACTCTATAATAGAGAGGAAGGAAGAGGAAGAAAGGGGGATCGACCGTTAGCATAATGTTACGCTGCCAGATTTGTAACTTGACTGATTACTTGTGGGGAGTTGGGTTTTCCCAGCTCGGATAGGAGTGGTAGCTTGGCCTTGCAAGGCGATCTGGGATCTAGAAGTACCATCTAGATAGTGTGTGGCCCCTTTGAGGCTCGGTGGGCTAAGGGGGAAGCATAGTACCCCTAGCATTGGTTGGGATGTATCGGTGAGGTCTCGGCAGTCAGCGAGTGGGAGCGGAACAGAGCTCGAGTGCGGGATAGCATCTTCGGGTTATTCATTGTCGGTCATAGGTACACAAGTGAGTTTGTTTGTTTAAGAATAAAAGGAAAATTGTTTAAATCTATATATGAATCCTTATGATGATGATTCATGTTTTGAATTTTGGATCATTTTGTTTCCTTCTTGTTGTTTTCTGCGCCTAGACTATTATAACCCCGTAATCCTTTCGATGAGTTATCCTTGGCTCTGGCATTCTCTTACTATTGGCTGCAATTTCTTTTTGGTGTTCTTTAGGTGTTTATAAATTACGGTGGGTGTTTATATCTGACTGTGGGTGTTTTGGTTTAATGTGGGCATGTTTATATGACTGTGTGCATTTATATTAGACTGTGAGCATTTTTATATATGGATATGGGTGTTTTGTGATCATGGGGACGTTTATATATTATTGTGGGCATTTTTTATTGTTGTAGGCGTTTATAAATTATGGTGGACGTTTTTATATCTCACTGTGGGCATTTTTATATATGGCCATGGACGTTTTGTAATAATGGGAGCATTTATATATTACTGTGGGTATTTTGTATTGTTGTAGGTGTTTATAAATTATGGTGGGAGTTTTTATATATGGCTATTGGCGTTTTGTAATAATGGAGGATATATTACTGTGGGCATTATGTATTGTTGTAGGCATTTATAAATTATGGTGATCGTTTTTAGATATGACAGTGGGCATTTTTTTTAATCTGGGCATTTATATATGACTGTGGGCATTTATATCTGACTTGGGGCATTTTTAAATATGGATATGAGTGTATTGGCGTTCCGGTTTTGTAAAATTTAGTTCTGAGAATTCATTTTGGCAATGAGTGTATTGGCATTTTCATTTTGTAAAATTAGTTTTGACAATTCGTCCTGGCAATGAGTGTATTGGCATTTCATTTTTGTAAAATTTAGTTCTAAGAATTCATTTTGGCAATGAGTGTATTGGAATTTTCGTTTTGTAAAATTTGTTCTGAGAATTCGTTCTGGCAATGAGTGTATTAGCATTTACGTTTTGTAAAATTTAGTTCTGAGAATGCGTTCTGGCAATGAGTGTATTGGCATTTCCATTTTTGTAAAATTAGTTCAAAGAATTCGTTCTGCAATGGGTGTCGGGAATTTTCGTTTTGTATTGTTTTGTAAATTCGTCTCTGGCAACCTTCGTCCCTGGAAAATGAAGTTGTCCCTCCTTAAACTATCATTAATTTCTGGATTGTCTCATAACATATGCACAACGATTTATCTAATTTATGGATTGTCTCTTAATTATAGGCACAACGTTTCATCCTTATTTTCTAGATTGTTTCTAAATGTATGCACTAGTGTACCTGTAAGGATTTTAAATAACTTTTACTGGAAAACAATCCCTTCCTTATGGTGACACTGTTTTCTTTTGATTATGCATTAACAATGTTTCAACTCCTTCATATAGGGTAAATTCCCATCTTTATATTTTGGTTTACAGTGACAACTATCCTTTGTTAATCTTGCTGCCTCCTTTTACCTTTATCCCTTTTGGATATTTACAGGTGTACTAAAACTTTTATCCCTTGCCTCAGCCGTCAATTATTTATTAATACCAAAGATAGGCCTATAAGATATCCACTATGTCGTATGTTTTCACTCTTTTTCTCTATAAATTTTATTTGGATAGACCTTAATATCGTTGTTCCACCGTTTCTTTTGTTTTCACTTTTAATTTATTCTAGCATGTTATATGGGGCAACGGAAATGCACATTATCTATCAAGTGTGTAGTTTCATTATTATTGGATGAAGGGTATGAATATTGTAGAACCTTTTTAGATATCTTTGCATGCTTATGAAATGGTTTATGTTTTTAAAAGTGATTATTATAATTAGATTGATGAAGTGTTTCCTTTATTAATAATAATAATAACAACAATTATTAATATCATTTTTACTACTATCCTTACTAGTGGAATGAGGAATTTGTGTGTAAAGGTTGTTAAGATACACATGATTTAATTCCTTGGACATTGTTGTATATATTCCCCATGACTATTGGTTAGTGATTTAAATTAGAATTTTTATAACAATAACATTTTAATGTAAATTGATTTAGATGGAACTATGATGACTCTTGAAAAATAAAAATTCACAAAGGAAATTGTTTCAAGGTGGATTTAGATTGTACCTTATGATATTATGCGCTTTAGACATGCAATGTAGGGCTCGTAGTGRAGGTTGGAATAAGTTGTGTTAATTTCCTTACTRGCTTTATTAATTATCATTGTCTTGTAATGTGATTGTTATTCTTGCAAAGTTATTGTAACTTAAAATGAAATGGTGTTGTCATTTTATGGCAATGATATTGTAGTTTTAGTGTTATGGATAATACATAAGATGTAAGGTGATTGTTATTTTTGCAAAGTTAATGTGATATAAGTGTAAGGTGTTTATTATTTCATGGCAGTGTTATTGTAATTTTTATTTTTATTGATAAACATATATGGTGGAATGCCCTTGAATTAAGTACAATAAATTATTTTGAGTTAGTAAATGAGGATTGTTGTTCATTTTAATAATGTTGCACTTGGTTGGTAAACCTTTCGTGTGCTTGGTCTGCATGTGTCGGGAGGGATGTAGACACCTCCATGTTCCTCAAAATAGTCGCCAACCCTGAGACCTTAAATGGTTAAAATCGATGGGAGCCTGGACTTGAGCGTTGCTTATGTGTCTTGGAGGTCCTAACCATTGTAGGGTAGGACGGGAAGATAGTCAGTCTTACTTATTATCGATTGATCGTCGTTAAATGCATGCAGTTACCTGTTGTGTATCTTATGTCCGCTTGTTGTGTTCATCGTGGTTTGCATCTTGTTCATCGTCGGGTAGCGACGCAGAGTCGAATGTGTTTGTTTCGCTTGTACACTTGCGCACACACTTTTAAAAGAAAAAAAAATAAAAATTGCACTTGTTATATGAGGTTTGTCATTGTAACGAGGAGGAGCGTTACATAGATACATTAAAAATGTAAAATTCAAGGAAGGAGA
>JZKD02S1785493.1:80689-102492 GCA_000966675.3 Picea glauca | reverse complement strand
ACTTGGACTATGAAATGCCAAAATTCCTTCAATCTTCTCAAAGAAAAATTGGTAAGTGTGCACATCCTGGTTTTTCTAAATTAAAGTATTGAATTCCATGTACATGTTGATGGATCTGACACTTTTCTAGCAGCCATATTGGCACAACTTGGAGAAGGAAAGGTGGATTTCCATATCTATTTTTCTAGTGGGAAAGTATTGAAGTCATAGCGTAATTATACTGCTACTGAGTGAGAAGGACTAGAAATGGTGTATTCATTATAGAAGTTTTGGCACTAACTTTTAGGAGGGAAATTTAAATTCTTCATAGACCATTAATCTCTTAAGTATTTGGTGAAAAATATGGTGTTGGAGGGATGGATCTGTTGATGGTTATTGTCATTCTAGGAATTAATATCCAAAAAAATCAAGATAGAATGAACATAGGACCTGATCATTTGTCTAGAATAACAAGAAGGGACTCCATAGGTTCATTGGATGACCAACTTCCAGACTCTGAATTATTCAATATTGAATTAGTACCAAATTATTTGAATGACATAATTATTTTTCTCACCATAGGTGTTGCGCCACAAGGGTACTTGACAACATAGAAGAAATAATTGGTTTTCTTTGTGACCCACTATTAGATAAATAGGTCATTTGTACAAGCTCAGGGTATATGGCATCCTTAGATGTTGCATCATGGATCATGAAATACTTAGAATTTTATGGGAGAGCCATTATGGGGTGGTAGGAGGCCACTACAGTGGAAATGCCATAGCTCTTAAAGTCTTAAGGTGGGATTGTGGTTGTTGGATATGTTCAAGGACGCCAAATAAAATGCTCAATCTTGTGACATATATCAAAGAACTAGGAAACCATCTTGTAGGGATGAAGTTTTGTTACACCTGGTAGTTGTGCTACAACCATTAGAAAAATGGGTAGTGGATTTGATCAGACATATAAATACGCTCGCTAGACATTTGGGTTCTCAATACATTATCAATGCTATTGCTTATTTGACTAGATGGGACGAAGTAGAAATGATTAGTGATTGCAGCATGACTACCTGTAGAAAATTTATTTTTGAGAACACCATCACTTGTTTTGGGTGTCCCTGTATCCTTACAACCAATCAAGGTAAACACTTCATGAGACAAATCATCTAGAATTTAACTCAAGTACAACACCATACTATCATTCCCTATCATCTCTAAGGAAGTGGGGTCATGGAAGCATTCAAAAATCTATTGGAATAGGGATTGACAAAGGTCTACGTGGTCAATAGATAAAATTGGGATGAGTGGATAACTATAACACATAAGGCCTATCAGATTAAATCACAAAACATACCACTTTTAGCCTCATTTGTGGTAGGGAAGTAGTGGTACGTGCAAAATTCTTATTCCCAAGCTAATTTTATTTCCTAAGCTGCCAAGATGATTGTGGAATAATCAATGTAGGATCAACTTGCATAACTCATGCAATTAGAGGAGGACCAATTCTTAGCATGGTATCATAAGGAGGTTGAAAAGTCATGATAGAAAGCTTGACATGAGAACCATATCAGATGTAAGGGATTTGACAAGGGTGATTGGTCTTACTTTACAACAATTGGTATCACAAGAGATGTGTTAAGATAAGGATGCATTGGTTAGGACCCTTAAATGTTGTAGTTAATTGATATTTAGGCATTGTATGATTAAAACAACTAGATGGAGTTCTTTGGGAGGGATGGGTGAATGACACTTGCTTGAAACTATTTACTCCTCGATATTATTTTATGACTTTCATAGATAAGGGAATTGTACCATAGTGTCATTTTTGTCTTGGTCGATAAGGCTCGATCCTAAAAATGATCCATTAGTCTATGTCACACTAGTGAACTACACTTCCACTTGCAATTCAAACATTTTGTTTGAAGTCCAAAATAGTCCATAAGTTTGGAAAAGTATAATCTTTGGTCATGTCTATGCCTTTCCTTGCACATTTTCAAACAAGCACCACCTTTGTGGTCGAGGAGATATTTGTTCACTACATTTCAAGTTGCATCCCAAAATATTTTGAGTTGTGTCTAGACCCATGGGTTGTATTAGCATATATATGTTTTAGTTGCATCGTCATGCAACAATTCCCACATTAAGTCAGGCCATTTCATGAGTTGTGGGTTCTCTAATCATAACCACTAACATTCCATTTCTCTGCCAAGTCATAATTGTTGATACAATGGATCTAGGGGATAACAAGATATGTTGTATAGGTCAAGTTGTTAGTTAGATGAGTTATGCCAAGCCATCATTCAAAAATACCTTTGAAATATTTGGGGACAAATTTGTTGACCTTTTGACATTAATGCTTGATCTTACCATGCTTTCAAATTGATGGCTAATCAATTTATGAGATTCACTGTCTACTCTATTTCAACTAACATGATTAGATTCCTAAGTCCTTATGCACATTTGTAAAACCAAAAAAGAGCCCAAATATTGATACAAATCTCACCAACTCACATGCCATGGAGAAGAGAACGCATAATAACACTTTAGGACATCCTTGTTGACTTGCAACTAGATTATTGGAGGTGAGATCATAATTCAACATATATGGGAAGGCCAATGTGAAAATGATTCCAATTTCCAAAGAGAAAGGAGGCCATCCTCAATGAGATATTGGATCCATAGATTTTGAAAAGAGGGAAATTCAAGGGAAATATTGAACAGATGGTGATAATGAAACATGATTTCAACGATGTAGAATAATTCCTTGATTTGCATCTTGCTTACTATATGCATGCAATTTAGCTTACATATGGAGACACTAAGGAGGAAGTACTTCTAGAGTTGCAACATTGTAGATGTTTTTGGTCCTAAAACTACTCAAGGTACTAACATTTGGTACCCCCCCATATATATGCATCAAATTATTGCTCAACAAAATTCACCATGGATAGTTATGGTTGGGCATACCTTACGCATTCATGCTAGATATAGTTTGAGACTTGATTGTTTTTTCCATGGATGCTTAGAGGTCCCCACTACATTTGAAAAACATAAGTACAAATGGGTTGGACCCTATTGATAATACTAATAATAGTCATCAAACATGCCCTCTTACTACTGCATACCAGGTTGATTATTTTTTTGGATTTATTATGCTATAAGAGTGTTTCTTTTCAATGCACTCAACTTTGATTTTATTCTTAGCTACACAATTATTGTTGGTTGTATATTCATTAGATATTTTTCAAAGTGAAGGTAAAGGAAACTCCCTCATTGCTTCCATCAATAACACTCAAAGCAAAGAAAAAGGAATCTAAATATGGCACTTTAAATATTAGAGCTAGGGTACAAAAGATGTCACTTTAAACTTTAAAAACAAATCTCTATCCATATTTCTCTAGGAGATGTATTCACATATTGTTTCACTACTTGACATATTAATCTAGTTCCTGTTTGATATAATCAATTTTAACAATTGACTACAATTGAAATTGCATAGCACTCAAGATGCTCTATTTTTTTCTTAACCTAGAATTAAATATTAATGATTATACCAGATCATTTTACATATAACATATGGTATTAGTTGCATCTCCCAAGCTATAAGAGTAAGAATGGATTAGTTTAAAAATGGGATTAGATTGCATCTCCCAAACTATAACAATAAGAATAGATTGGTTTAAAGGTGGGATTAGATTGCATCTCCCAAGCTATAATAGTAAGAATAGATTGGTTTAGAGTTTTTTAACAAGTATCCAACCCTACAATCCACAAAATGTGATTGTCATTCAATTTTGGAGAATTATAAGAGTGTGAAAAGAGATTGATAAATGACCAAACCTTAGAAAAAACTTAGCACTTAAAGAATCACTAACAAAGATCCATTAATTTCAAAAAGAGGAGATGCACCTTATGAAGGTTTACAAAGGAAAGAGTGGATGTAAGATATGCTTTAAAAAAAAAGAGATCCAATCAAATCTTGATTTGGAAGTAACATATTTGTATGAGTGTCCTCAAGGAGGAGAGAAGATCATTATTTCCTACCGGGGAGGATAAAGATGGGATCAGATTGCACCTCGAATCAATCTTGAAGTCCTGGGCAATTGCTCTTACGAGACATTGAAAGAGGAACTTCCTTATGAGCAGATCGATGCTCTTCTACTACTTTCATATCTCTCAGAGAAAAACTGTGCCATTCTCTCCTTTTTTTGTGAGTAAACTTACTCTATATATTGTGGAACAAACTCAAATCTCTCGTAGACAAACTGTGCCAGGATCACCTTATGCTGTGAGTAAACTTGATCTATATATTGTGGAACAAGCTTGAATCCATCTGAGAAAAACTTGATCACTCCAACAATACCCTCGTAATATATATGAATTTTCATTCCAATAGTACTGTTGGCCCTTGACCAACTTTTGAATTTACTTGGTCATATTTGACCATTTTTGGGACTTCGATAGCTTGTCGAAGATGGAGCACTAGACGAAGCAGAGATCAAGGGATCTCGGCACACTTTTGGGTCCCTTTTTGGGTTTTGGGAATATGTAATGGGAAAGGGATGTTAGCCCGTGGGTTTACCCACACTTAGGCCCATTTTGTATGTATAAATAGACATATAGGAATCTAGTAGAGGGAGAAGGATTGCATCGTATCTATGTGATATAGGATAAGTGCTAAGAAGGGATCTATGTGATCGAGAGCTTTGTGCATTTTGTATAGACTTGTAGAGATTAGTGCAAGTCCCTGTGTGAAGACATAGAAGCCTTTGTGCTGAAAGGAAAGGAAGAAGGATCTAGCGGGCTGCACAGATCTTCTGTCCTGTGCGAAGTAAGGGTTCCTACAACTTTATGCTTGTAACCGATTGGCCAACGATAATATAGAAGAAGAGTTGGTGGACGTAGCCCCAGGGTGGGGGTGAACCACGTAAATCTGTGTGTTATTCTTTGTGCCTTGACTTGTTGTGCTTATCCCTGCTTTTGCTAAGTGCTTTGATATATTTAGATGGATATATTTATGCTTTGTGGTTATTAGATAGGTATGCATAATAGATATGATATGTATGAAGATACTTAGTGCTGAACTACTGGATATGACCTATTTACTGTTGCTAAGTGCTAAGTTACCTTAGATCTAAGTAACTATTGTGATGCTCTGTGCTATCTGCGAAGTATAATAAGGACTAAATAATGAAGAATAATCGATGCTAAGTTCTCTATAAGTGATATAATCACAGATCTGTGTCCCAACTAAGGTTGCAGACATTTGAGTCCTGCAACCACCCCTGCCTCTACCTCGGGTGAGACTTCATCTGCTTTGCAGGTGTTACTAAAAGGGCCATTATTTAGGGTTTTGTTGGTGCGCTCTTGTAGCGTTGAACCCTGGGTCTACCCCTGTGCCAACAAATGGTTTCGTTGTCAGGACCTGAAAATGTGATTGCTGGGAACTGAGGAAGAAGAAGATTTGTGCAAAGATTCATCTTGAAACTATGGAAGCTCTGTGTGTGGATCTGTTCCCTAGTGCGCAGTAATCCACTTGATTTGAAAAGCTCCGTGCTAAAGAAAGGAAGGACATATCTGAAGAAAAGAAACGAGATCTGAATGCTTTGTTCTCCAAGAAAGGTAAAAGTGGAAGTTTCTGAAGAAGAGAGGTCAGATCTGCAGAAAAGAAGTAAGATCTGTAAACTCTGTGCTCTAATAAAGGTAAGAATAGTTAAAAGGTCTTATATCTGGAAGCTTTGTGCTCTATAGAAGTAAAATAAGTGAATTTTTTTGTTTCTAGAGTATGGATCTAGGTATGTTTGATAGATTCTTTACTGACTTGAAAACCAGGGCTCTGATAGATGAAAGAAATCTTGGTATGAATAGATCTGATAAGAATAGTGATAGATATGTTATAACTATGCATAAAAATAATGTTTGGAATAACAAATGGATGCAGGATCCTAGAAAGAATTTTTTGCAGACTAGCTACCGTGATCATAGTGTGTAGTATAGAAGAAGTTTGGGATCATTTAAAAAGAAGAGAGGATTAACCCTATGTTACAGTTGTAGAAGACCAGGACATATAGCTAAGGAATGCCTTGGTGGAATACCTAATTGTCTTTGTTGCAAAGATTTGGACCATGAAGTATTGGATTTCCCTAGAATGATTGCTAAGCTCGAAAGAATGAATTTGAATGAAGAAAACCCTAAGGCAGATCCAGAAATAGTAGAACCCCAACAAGAATTAGAGAAGGTATTGCTTCAGATGAAAGACACCTTGAATGATCATCGACATGTTAGGATACCAGAGATATTTAAAGAAAAAGAATGCATTGAAGCAAGAATAAGAGACTTTGACATTTAATCTGTCCTTGATGAAGAAACACCAGTGAACATTATGCCAGAAAGAACTTGGAAAGATATAGGGAAGCCTGATATGACCCCTTCATTAGGAGGAATAGGAATATTTGGAGAAAAAATGGTGAACCTATGTGGAAGGCTCACTTAGATATCTATGAATGTCAATGGAACTTTGATAGAAGAAGATTTTGAGATTATCAAGTTTATTAAGGATAGCACCCCGTTTACTATGTTACTTGGGAAACCTTGTATTGAGAGAGATCAAGCCAGAAAGAAGGAAGAAGAAAAGGTATTACAAGAACAGAGACAAGAGATAAAATATTTCATGACCAGAAGGATCACACAGTTGATTGAAGAGCAGAAGAACAAATCGAAGCTATTTGACACTAGAAGCCCAGATATTAAAACTACAAGAACATTAGAGGACTCATAGAAGATTGAAGTATCTGTCTCAGATATAGAAGAAGTACTACCCCTGAGTCTTAGGAAATAATCTCAGCAGCATGAAGTGACTATGTCCAAGGAAAATAAGAATTAGAATGGGAAAAGAACCACCGAGATGAATCTCACGGGGAAGAAGGCTAGAAAGATGAGTAAGAAGAAGGCTAAGATTGAAAAGTTACCGAAGATTCCAGAGGGAGCCTTGTAGAAGGAAAACTTGCAGAATTTGAACTTCGACAAGATATTAGAACAATGACATAGGCCACTTCAACATGGCAAAGCAATATATCCGTTAGAGGTCGATATACCTGTTCGACTTCCACTTCGAACAGATTGAAAAGAATTGATAGACCATCAATAGACCATCGGACTACACCATAATGGACAGAACATGAATTAATGAGGCTCATACCCGTTGCAAAGAAAAATGTTTCCAAGATCGCCTATTTATCTCGTTGTTCCATGACCAACTAACACTTTTTCCAACCGAGAATTTGAAGCCCACAGACTAACAAGTGTACACAGTGATCATCGTTCCCTCATTGTTCATTCCTGAGTAGTGTCTGAGATCATTGTGACTCTGACAATTTATCCCAAGTGCGTATGTCTGAAGAGCTTAGCGTACTTGAAGAATCTGTGAAGGAATTACTCGCTGATCTCAGGACTAAGAAAATCATGTTGGAAAGAAGGATGTCTGTAGGTGTGCAAACATCATCCACAGGAGGATTCCAAGCTTCTCCATCGACTGCTCGTGTAGCAGGAACTTCCAAAATATTGACAGAGACAAGAACAAAGCACAAAGACGACATTGCAAACACCAAGCTGATTCCGAGCATTCTACCTGCCTACCTACCCCCTCTAAGTGGTGCCATCAACCGAGACAACGTGCCCAGAGATTTTGACTATGCTTTGGTCATGACGTACCTATCAAAAGGGAAACATGTAGTTCAAGCCGATCAGAATAAGCTCATAGCGTTGAAGTTCAGTGAATTAAACCTTGGCGTCAGGAAGGCTTACATCATGCTCGCCCCGCACAAGTATCTAACCAGGACTAAAGGAAAAAATTCAAAGATTATCCCGTAGCCATGGACCCAAAACCTCGCACAGTCCACACTACTCAATGTGATGAATATCTCGCACTTCGGATGACATCAAGAGCTGAATGCATGTGTAAAGTTACTATTGTCGTGATATCACAGAGGTTACTTATGGTTGAACCATCACTTCACTGTGGATCCGAATTTGATCAATTGGATCACAGAGATGGGCATGCAGGGCCCTGACCCACATGATTTTTACCCTTGAAAGACATCAAATAGAGCATTATCGCAGAGAATCAAAGAGACTTATGGCGATGTCGAGAAGGGCATGCGAGGTTACAAGGTAACCTCTATCCAGAATGACACAGTGCACCTCACATGTCAGCTGATCACAGGCAAGATAGTTTGCAAGAACCAACCCACCTAAGTGACTGGATTCATAGTTGAACTAGCAGGAAAGTGCGCGGAGGGACTACAGATGAATTGGGCACAATACCTTGTAAACCAGCTGGAGCTTGATTGCAGAGAAGTGCAAGACCAAGGGCATGAGTTCCACTTTAGCTGGCTTCTCATCCTAATCGCATTCATTGCATGGGAAATGCTGGAAGGTGCAACCTTCCTTGACATCAAGCCCTTCGAACCTTTGGCCATGAATTTCTGTATGCTATGGTACACTAATGATATGAACAAGTAGTGGAAGTCCAATTCTGTCTTCCATACTTACTACAACCAGTTGAAACAAGCCATCCAGTCCAAGCCCCTGATGACTCCGAATACCCTCCATAGGTTTTGACCCTTAATGAAGTTGAGTGTGGACCGCCACTTCATTTATATAACAACACATGCTAATGAGCACAAGTAGCAGTTGCAGTCATATTACAAGCTAAAAAAGGAAGACTTAGAGGAAATCACTAAGGAATGGTCGATGGACCTCCTTATTCCAGCCAACCCTATGGAGTTGTCTAATGTAGATAGACCAGAAGATGCGTAGGATACACCTAGACCAAGCAAGATGAAGAAGCCTAAAGAGGTTCATGATTTAGACAACACATCTTTGAGGACTGCATCCATTTCACCAGAGGAAGGGGGTGATGGCGAAGAGATCAAAGGTGCATAAATTGAACAACAGAAAGGCGAAATATCACCACCTAGGGATGAAGAAGACTCATCGAAGAAAAGGAAGGTCTCGCCTCTGAAATATTCCTCCCGGAAGAAACCTAGAATCCCTGTAACCAAGATGCAAACTACCCTCACATTGGATGATTTTAATTTCATCATCGCAATTGTGAACGATGCTTCACAGGAGGTATTAGAGAAGCAGGAGGTGAAGCAGTAGCATATGTATAATCGCATCGATATTGAACTCCAAGGAGTGCAACAGGCACTCCAGTCTAGCTTCACAGTTTCCATGATGCCTCTGATAGCAGGAACAGTAGAACCAAGAGATGAGCCAGCCCAATTGCACTAGATTGACGATAAAGTTGAAGCTCACCTTCGATGAGCTCAGGAAGAGACAACACAAGCCATCCAGGATTTGACACAGGTACATGGAGTACTTGTCGAGCAACGCAATGCTGCCTAATGAGAAAAAAATTCTATTCAAGCACAGTGGGATAACGATAAAGCAGAGCTACAACATAGCAAGGAGCAGTTGATCACAGAGAAGCTAAAAGTAAAGGAACTGGTCAACAGATCACTTCACTCTATGACCGCCATAGAAGTGAAAGCTGAAGAACGAATTCCACAACAGGTGGCACAACTCAAAGAAGTGATCCAACAACTTCAGCAGTGCATCGCAGACCTGGAACTTCATACTGTGCCCGAGACCCCTCAAGAAATCAGAGACCTAAGAGAGGCAACTGCTTGTAGCACAGTTGGCAGAATGAAAGCTCTTACCTTTGAGTGCAAGCAACTGAGCTCTAGGAGAACTTAGATGTATGAACACCTCACAAAGAATCCAGAGTTACAAGCATTGGAGTCACAACTCCAAGAAGCGAAGCAACATGCATATATGTTACAGGCGCAACTAAAGGCCTTGTCACCAGTTGAGAGAATGAAGAGGTTTCTATAGAAACGCATGACCCAACAACAGATCCACATGATCTATACCAAAGTGATGGAAGTCTCTCAACGAATTCAACCAGTGAAAGAGAAGGCATGCCAACTGTTCACTGAAGTTGAAAGCCAAGGAGTAGAACTTGGACAAGTTGTGAGTGCAACAGAACAACGCCTAAGAGAACCAGTCAATGACACACTCATCCAGGAGTTCACTGAGAAAGAAGTGGTAGCATTACAACAGGTTGAAGCAACTTGAGCCAAGCTTGAGGAATTCGAGGTGGAATTTCTCAGACTAGAGTGATTCGAGACAAGTCATAGGTGAGTGTTGGGGGCCTGTTGGCCCTTGACCAAGTTTTGAAGTTACTTGGTCATATTTGACCGTTTTTGGGAATTTGACAACCTGTTGAATATGGAGCGCCAGAAAAAGCAGAGATCAAGGGATATCGGCCCACTTTCGGGTCCCTTTTTTGGTTTTGGGAATATGTAATGGGAAAGGGATGTCAGCCCACGGGTTTACCCACGCTTAGGAAAATTTTGTATTTATAAATAGACATATAGGCATCTAGTAGAGGGATAAGGATTGTATTGTATCTATGTGATATAGGCTAAGTGCCAAGAAGGGATCTATGTGATCGAGAGCTTTGTGCATTCTGTATAGACTTGCAGAGCTTAGTGCAAGTCCTTGTGTGAAGACATAGAAGGCTTTGTGCTGAAAGACAAGGAAGAAGGATCTAGTGGGCTATGCAGATCTTCTGTCCTGTGCGAAGTAAGGGTTCCTACGACTTTGTGCTTGTAACCGATTGACCGATGATAATATAGAAGAAGAGTTGGTGGACGTAGCCCCAGGGTGGGGGTGAACCACGTAAATCTGTGTGTTATGATTTGTGCCTTGACTTGTTGTGCTTAACCCTGATTTTGCTAAGTGCTTTGATATATTTAGATGGATATATTTATGCTTTGTGATTATTAGATAGGTATGCATAGTAGATCTGATATGTATGAATATACTTAGTGTTGAACTACTGGATCTGACCTGTTTACTGTTTCTAAGTGCTAATTTACCTTAGATCTAAGTAACTACTACGATGCTCTGTGCTATTTGCGAAGTATAATAAGGATTGAATATTTATGAATAATTGATGCTAAGTGCTCTATAAGCGATATAATCATAGATTTGTGTCCCAGCTAAGGTTGTAGACATTTGAGTCCTACAACCACCCCTGCCTCTACCTCGAGTGAGACTTCATCTGCTTTGTAGGTGTTGCCGAAAGGGCCGGTAGTTAGGGTTTTGTTGGTGCACTCTTGTAGCGTTGAACCCTGGGTATGCCCCTGTGCCAACAAGTACCCCCACAACTAGTTGATTTGTGGGCCATTGTTGTTCTGCTCTTCTTCGTATAAGTGATCGCTATTCTTCTTTGCTTCATACAAGTGATCACTATTATTCTCTTCTCCTCGATTTCTCTTCCCCCCAAATTCAACATTGAGTACGACAAACCATAAAATAGTAAATACCTTACCCCTAAATTTGAATGTTGCGCACCTTGAATTTTCAAATTTTGAATGTTGCATGCCAAATACATCTCAACTGTCCATCCATTATTGACCGCTAATCGACGAATCTCAATGGAAAACTTCCTTATTAACATATCTACACCACTATCAATTAATAAAACTTAAAAGAATATGCATAATCCCCACTATTGACACATAAACATGCATATAAAAAAAATTGGGCACTAAATTGTTTGAATAGTCGGTGCTAAATTGGGTGCCATTAGAACCGACTATTGGCCAAAAATGTAATCATTTTGGGGAGCTAAATGGGGAAAAAATTTCGCCTAATTTCGAGCCTATAGATAGCAAGAGATGATTATGTTGGCTTTGTGACACCCAAAGTAAGTGTTATGTAGAGAATGATTGAGAAATCTCTCCAAAAGCAATCTAAATAATTATGGACCCAATTTGCATTCTTGTACAAGATACTAGTGCCCCAAGTCTTACCTACTTCATTCAACCATGGATCACAATATTTTGATGGATGCAACCCCTTAAATGTCAAGGTTGACCACATCATCTAGGCTTTCAAAGGAAAATTGATATCATAGCATTGCATTAATGGTTTAGTGCCCTACATATTTAGTTGATGCAAAAGACCTCAATGACACTAAGAAAATAAATCTCACAACCACAGAAATGTCACTCACTCCCAAACTTGAGGGAAAGATAATAAATAGTAGTGTGAGGAACATGGTGAACCCATCACTACATGGGATGAATTCATGAAGGTGATGCATGCCAATTTTTATCCTTTATGACAAAAATGTGACCAATACATGAAGTCAAAATAACTACACCAACATTGTACACATATGAGCTCAATACTCTTGTAGCTCATTCATTCATAAAGGAAGAGTACATAAATATTGTTCTCAAGTACTAGAGAAGACTACAACAGTACATCACTTGACAAAATATGGAGTTCCTACTCATTCATACACATGAATATTCCTAAATATTTTTGAGAAGGATTAAGAATAAGCACAAATCCAAGAAACACCCCAACTCTTTTGATGCCCAATTGGACTAAGAATGCAATACTCCAAAGAATGACACAAATGCAAAGAAGAAATAAAATTGTCACACTTTAGACAAAATTGCTCAATTTGATAATTCCTCAACACCTACAAAAGAAGGAAGCAAAGGTTACCTCTAAGAAAGGAAATAAGAAATATAAAGTGGTGCAACACTTATAAGACATTTAACCATCATAATACACATTGATGAGTTTGTAAATATTTTTTGGTGTAACTCACAAAACAATAAAACTATGATAATGATAAGAAGATTGCAACCTATACACTTGGATTTTCCAACACCATTCTTCTCATAATGCACATAGACTCATCTCTTGCATTAAGCACAATTCAGCTGGAGTAAGAAAGAACACAACAATTCCATAGTAAAATGGGGGTTCATTAACAACCTATCTATGTTATTTTTCATAACTATAATTAGAGAATTTCGATTCTCATGGGCACTACATAATGACAAAAGCTCAAAACCCAATCTCACCCACATCCTTACAACATTGGATAGATCCAAATCGAGAAGGAGAACTACATCACCAAGGAATGTATATTTCTATCATTGGAAAACATGAGATCACATCACACCTTTGAATATATACAATGATGTATTATTAGGAAACCCTACTTGTGAGACAAACACGGTGTCTATTATCATGACCTTGAAGCATTGACATTGATTCAATCAAGGGTAGATTGCTTTGGGTTTTCAATGTAAAGTGAAAACTAAATCTTTTTGTGGTTTCAACCACATACTTTTATAAGTTAGTTAATCACTCTTTCTGGTTGCTACCACATACTTCCATAAGTTATTCAATCACACATGTAAATGGCTTATTCAGACTACCTAACCAATGTCTTGTATGACACTATCATTACTAAACTAATATCCACCACTAACACCCCAAAATTTTATTGCACTTCTTGAGGTTCATAGTGGCAATTAGTAGGAACTTTCATTACATTTCAATGAGAATAGAACTAAGAAGTGATTGCTCTTAAGCCCTCACTACTATTTACTATCTAGGAGGACCTCACCAGTGTTGCGACAAAACTATATAACTTCTTCTTCATTGTAGTTTTCAATTGTTCTACCTAAGATGCCCCCAACATGATACAACCTAGTTCATTATGCAATTATTCACTCTTGATCCCATTGAAATTTTGGACAATATTATCATGGAATTGTCCTTATATGGGGTTGTCTCTTAGTGCACATTACATATATCACTATCTCATTAGAGTATGCACTAAACTAGTATATTAAGATTGTATTAGAAGCTTACCTCCATGCTAGATATTCCATTTCTAGTTGTGCACTCATCCAGATGTAGGGAACCTAGTGTGATGCAACACAACCACTTGGTAGTCTACCATTACTAACAACCTATATGAATATCGTTAACATAATTCCTATTTCTCATGACATTTATATTCCTAAGCATATCAAACATCTAATTTAAATGTTGAGCTCTTATAGCCTTACAATCCTCCTTTGCTTGAGCAAAGAACAACTTCGTTGGATCCTCAAATTGACATTGATCATAAGTTCAATACACTATCTTATTTTGACCAAGCCATAGATCAAATGACTCAACACACATACACAAGGCTATATAAATATTCTACATTGTCAAATCAAGTTAGTCCTTTGCATAGTCCAAGTATTTCACATTTGAGCAAGTGAGAAAAAAAATTGCACATTTGTATCCATGTTTAAAAAATCACGACTCTTATGGCCTAGTCTTTGAAATGGTTCATTATGATGATTCTTATGGCCTAGTCTTTGAAATTACCTATTGAAATATCATTACAGTGTTCAAGATATGGTATGAATTGTGGGCAGAAAAAAAAAAAAAAGGATTACTTGCATGCTTCTTCCATTCATTTTGTATCAACATATGTTTATGAAGACACAAAAGTTAATAAAATATTAATACACGCATCTCACAATTATTTGAATAAGCAACTTTGTTAACTTCATTATTTTTATATCGTTTGCATTTTAATGTTGGGCATAATTTTTATTATTATTTTTTATTAAGAACTAAACATAAAATAATTAAACAAAATAAAACATTTTAATCACCTAGAATTGGGTGAAAATTTAATAAATTAAAGTTCAATTTTAGTTTCCTATTTCATATCAAGACATCAATATTCAATCTCAATGATTTTATTGAGTCTTAAAACCCTCCCATACCGTGAATGAATTCACCTACTCTAACCATGTAAAATTTCATCGCATACAATCACATTTTGAAGAAATTTCAAAGATGGCCCCATTCACTGCTCATTGTGCTGGGTCGATTGATGACATTGCAGATGAGCTCATTGAAAGACATTCCATGACATTTCAATAGAGTTCCGACCAAGATTCTGTAGATGGGAATGAAAAATGATGAAAATGATCATACCACATAATGAAGGTTCATGCAAATGTGGAGGATGTCAAATATTATGCGGGGATGTCATACATCCTTGACTTTTGAAACCCTCACATACCATCAAGGCATGTTTCTTGTCTAACCATGTCAAATTTTGACCTAACCCCTAACCCCTAAGCCACTGATCCTTAAAGACTTAAGGCCTGATCTCTAAACCCTTAAACCCTCAACCTTAATTAATCACTAATCCCTTAACACAAAATCCCTAAATCCCCTAACCCCCAATGATCCGAAAGGATCTTTTACACGACTATCGTTGAGTTATTATGCATGTGTTCATTAACCAATTAAGGAAGCTTAAAGAAAGAGGAAGAAGATATGAGAAGATATCATAGCCATATAAACATGTAAAAAACTGAAATGAAGCAATAAACAACAACAAACCATAACACCAATGTGATAATGGAGTTCGACAATCTTGCCTATGTCTCTGGGCCTTTGTCTCAGTGGGTGAGGCTTTCTTATTTTTGTTCAAAGCTCAATAAGTACATCGCAACATTTTGAAAAGGTTACAAAACTGATATGGTCTTGTTCTCCTATATCTTAAGAACCCAACATAAGAAACGACACTCAAAATGGATGATCGGAGCTCCCAGAAATGGCTCGCAAAGGTGTGCTCCTCAACAACTTCCGTGCATAAAAATGGCTTTGGCTTGGAAATCCTTCAGCATAAACCTGCTCTGAATCTCCTCTAATGGCCTCAAGAAGGCCCAATTT
Source organism: Picea glauca (assembly GCA_000966675.3). NCBI lineage: Eukaryota > Viridiplantae > Streptophyta > Pinopsida > Pinales > Pinaceae > Picea > Picea glauca. The sequence continues at coordinate 86,878 of JZKD02S1785493.1, read as the reverse complement.
ATATAGATCTGAAGTTGGTAACCATATCCCAACTTCCCCCCAATATCTGGCCTCAAAAAGGGCCCAATATCCCCCCAAAAGGGCCAAAACATCTCCAAAAACGCCCAATCTGGGCCAAACTATAGGCAAAAAAACCACACTTGTAACAAAAAATAAAAAAATATCCCCCTAGGGTTGGGTGCATGCTCCAGAATGGGTTCACATGAAAATAATGTGGCCAAGCGCCAACCCAAAGGGCTGCGCGCCGACCCTTAACCCGAATGCAAAGGTCACATGGCGTAAACACATAGGACCGCGCCCCTAAACGCATGCCTAACAAGTGGTTACTGCCACTGAATGTATGCAATAGCCTAAGTTCTACACACAAAACCCTGTCAATGGTTGACATATTGCACCCACGCCCTCTTTAGCTGAGGTTATAGGTAAAGAATGAAAAGTCCGTGGGTTGGGGCTAGGCCCCATCCCCCTTCTGCCTCCGATCCACCATATATGCACTTTATATAATGTAAAGTGGGTTGTATAAAACAAGTACCAAGTGTCGCACAATGGCATCCGCCTATTCATAAGACTTGTCTCCTACCAACAGGTCATGGGGTTGAATCCCATGAGTTCCAATTTTTTTTATTCAACCATCAAATGATAGAGTGCCATGTGGCAGCCCACGTATGGGCCATGTGGTACCACCCTATTTATCCATGATCTATGCCACTTGTCAACATGGGATTGGTCCAATTATTTTGCACAGTCAACATGCTTTCCCAGTCAGCAACCATGCACGTAATCACACCTGCCACGTGTCATTGTACATGCCATGTCAACTGTATAGACGTGCCACATGTCACCCTTTCATTGGTGACACGTGTCACCTCTCGCTTGGTCCACCTGTACCTATACCACATCATCTGTATGGAATTCTTCCACGTGTCACTCTACCACGTCAACATGATGATTTCACACTGCTGTCAGCATTGACTTTTTATCTGTTGACCTATTTGACTTTTTGCCTATTTGGCAAAACAACTAGAACACGATATCTGGAGCATACGATGTCTGTTTGATCCCATTCAAGTTGCGTTGGGTTTGTATCGACGAGGCCTACACACACATCCATTTTGAATCCATTCTAAGAAATTTTATTTTTAGGCCTTTCTGAGCCCCATCAAGCTCTTGGATCCGATTCTGGATCACACCTCCCCACTAAAGGACCTTTTGGTCCCCAAAAGGTTACTGACCAGTCAATAAGCTCAAGATAGGCCACCTGTCTTGTCCTTTGTCTCTAAACTCTGTCTTGTGCACCTGTCTCATCAAGATTAACTGTAACACAATAATGACAACTGACAACATATTGTTAGCCATTTGAACCCTATCACATTTTAATGAAGCCACTATCATCCATGTAGACAACATTACTAGTGATAACATAAAAAATATGACTGCAAATGAGCTGATATACTTGTAATATTTGCACGACATGAGCTTGTCTTGAAGCAAACTATGGGGACATTAGGTATCCTTGAGTGTTGAAACCCTCGCATACCATCAAGGCATGTGTCTAGTTTAATCATGAGAAATTTCAACACATATAGTAACAATTTGAAGACATTTCAACATAGGCCCCATTCACTGCTCAACATGCTACATCGGTGGATGACATTGGTGATTGGTGTGTTCGAAGAGGTTCCTTGAAATTTCAAGAGAGTTCCTACAAAGCCCTAAATCCCCTAACCCCTGATCCATTGAACCTTAAAGCCTTAATCCCTAATCCCTAATTAACCCTTAAGACCTCAACCTTAGTTAATCACTAATCCCTTAACACTAAATCCCTAAATCCCCTAACCCCTAAGCCATCAACCATTAAAAACTTAACACTAATCCATAATCCCTTAATCCATAAACCCCTCTTCCCTAAGAACTTAAACATTAATCCCCTATCCCATAATCCCTAATCCATTAACCATTAAACTACCTAACCCGTAAGTGCCAAATCCCTTAGATCTTGATCCATGATCCCTTAAACCCTAACTCGTAATCCATTAACCCTTAATCCATGTACCCCAATATCTCTAAATCCCATAATCCTCAAAGCCCCTATCCACTTAACCCCCAACACTTCAACTAATTAACTATTTAGGCTAATCTGGATACATTCGATGCTACTTCTGGTGCAATTTCTGGCGCTAATTGGGGTGCTAAAGGGGGTGCTAAATGGGGTGCAACTTCTGGCACTAAATGGGATGCAATTTTCGGTGCTATTAGCACCTAAATTTTGTAGTTGGTGCAAAAAATGTCATAAATAGCTCCATCCCGATAAATATCGCCGATTTTTTTTAAAAAATGAAGAAAAATACACTAAAACCAACTTTGGAAGCAAAAAAGGGAGCAAATCACAGGGATTTGTTGTAGTGTAAGAGAAGTATAAGGGCATACACCCTCTTGACTTAAACCTTAGCTAGAAAAACTTCCTTGGGAAGTAAAAGGGATTACACCCCCAAGGAGGTAGCTTCTCTAACTCTTTGTTTATTTGACTCCATTAACCCAATAGTAAAGGCACTAGTCATACTTTTTGCATTGGAGATATAAAATCATTGCCTTGAGAAACACAATTTTTGATCTTTTGAAAGGCTTCTTGCTCGAAGTTCGTTTTCCTCATTGAGAGGAGTCTTCCCCTACTAGGGCGTCCCCTATCTCCCACTACTTCTTGATGTTGCTACAAAATTACATCTTCATCCATTAGGGATGCATAAACCCTAACTCTTTTTCTTGAATAACTCTCTTATCAACTATTGGATTTTGCTCAAAGTTTTCACACCTTTTCTCCTTGGCCCAATGGACTTTTTGGAGAAGTTTGAGGGGATTTCAGTGGATTATTTTCTTTCTATAATAAATTGAATGTTACATCCATAAGGCTGATATAATTTGTTGTAGACAAATGTTTACAACAACCTTATCTTTTATTGCTAGGTTATTGGTTCTTCATCTTGAGTTTAGCTAGTTATTTGCTAGTCTTTCTCTTGCATTTTATACTTGATCTCTAGAATTTATTGAGAAAATTATAGTACCATATTATTTCTTATATATAATGTTATCTAGTTATGCAAATTAGGGACACAAATCTTAACTTGTTGATCCAACTAACATACATCATTGCAAAGTGTCTTTTCTTTTGTCTCGGGCATGTATTTCACCATTTGCAAGTTACTCAACACACTTGGAAACCCTTGGACCTTCCCAAGAATTATTTCCAAAAATTTCACTTCACTTAGACTTGACCTCTAGGGGATTCACTTCCACTTCCCTCCATCTCCATATCAATCCACCTAGGGTCACCGAGATCACCTCCCTAGAGTGACCTAGTCACCCTTGAAGTGCATGACCTACATTGAGGTGACATTGGGTGTAGGATTCCAAAGTTGTAGCACTTGCTTTGTGGTTGGGTCAGGATGTTCCCAACCTACAACTTGTGCTATGACATTAGACATATCAGAAAAAAAGGTGTCGTAGAAAACATACAATTAGGTGCGAATTGTTCAACTAAAGAGATTCAAGACTACACTGCCTTATTTAAATAATTTCATGACGTTTTTTCCTAGAGCTACAAAGAAATGCTAGGGATCGATCCTTCAATCATTCCGCATGAAATTAAAACTTATCCTGAAGCTAAACCTATACGACAAAAACTTTTCCTTGTCCATCGTAGGAAAACTACAACAATAAAGGCATAAGTAGAAAAGTTATTGCAATCCAGTTTCATCTACCTTGTACCTTTGACCGAATGGGTTTCTAACATTGATCTGGTCACAAAGAAACAAGGGAAAATTTGATTTTGCATCTATGATAGGGATCTCAATAAGGCTTGTCCGAAAGACAATTACCTTATGCCCTTCATTGACCAAATTATCAATAACTGCGTCGAAAGCATACTTTTCTCTTTTATGGATGGCTTCTCAGGCTATAACTAGATATATATTTTTTTAGCTGATCAACATAAGACAACTTTCATCTTCCCATGGGGAACCTTCTCCTATCATAAGTTACCCTTTGGCCTAAAAAATGCTAGAGCCACTTTTCAATGGGCTATGTCGTATGCTTTCCATGATATCAAGCATATTGTTGAGATCTACATTGATGACTTGCCAGCTCATTCGGCTCATCAAAAAGATCATCTTAATCATCTGAGAGTGATTTTTCTTAGATGTCAACATTATAACATACACTTGAATCCCCACAAATGTATTTTTTCTATCGAATTAGGAAGGCTCCTAGGTTTTGTGGTATCCAAAGACAGGATTAGGGTGGATCCCTTAAAAGTGAAAGATATCATAGCTTTACCTCCTCTCAACAACCTTACCCAACTCCAAATTTTGCAAGGGAAGGAAAACTTTCTTTGCTATTTTATTTGAAATTACATAGAAATAATGAAAGGATTCATGAGATTGTTACAGAAGGATGTCTCTTTCATCTGGGATGAACTTGCTCAATGCTCATTTGATGCTCTCAAACATGCTTTAACACATACACCATTGATACACCTCACTAACTACACGAGAGATTATATCCTTTACTTGGCCGCCTCCACTTCCACTATCGCCATGGTATTAGTTCAAGAGGATGACGACGATGCATACATGTGATATATTATTTAAGTAAGAGCCTTTCAGGTCTCGAACTTCGATATTCACATGTTGATAAGTTGGCTTTGGCTTCAATCATCACTGTACAAATATTTCGGCTCTACATATTAATTCACACTACCAGGATTATTTTTGACTCGAACCCCATGTACCACATCTTGACTCATCAAGTACTTGGGGGAAAATATTAAAAATGGATCGTCATTCTTCATGAATTCGATCTCGAGTTTACCAAATCTAAAGAAAATAAATCATTGGTTTTTGTCAAGTTTATTTGCAATCTTCCTCATATCGATGAGGAAACCAAGCCAAATGATTCCCTTCCAGATGAGTCACTGCTCCTTATCAATACATCTGATCCTTGGTATGGAGACATTATTTTATATCTCCACACCCAATGCTTCTGCTTAGATATTTCGTGTGACGAATGATGTCGTATTCTACATCATTCAAAATATTACCTTATTGTTGGCGACACTTTATATCGTCGCGGTATTGATACTGTTCTACAAATTTGTTTGAATCGTGAAGAAGTTGAACATTTCTTAAATGATTGTCACTTAGGAGCTTGTGACAGTCATCTTTTTGAGATGGCTATAGCTCAAAAGATATTATGTGCACGATATTTTTTCCAATCCATTTTCAAAGACTATATTGAAGTCATAAAAAAATTCCCACCCTCTCAAATATTTCAAAACAAATCACGTACCCACCCCGATTCACTACATCCAATCATCGCCATCAACCCCTTTGCAAAATGGGGCATCTATTTCATGCAATGTAAGACTACCTTAGTCGAGGGGCATGGTTATATTATCGTCACGGTCAATTACTTTACTAAATATACTGAGGCTATGCCTACATTCTTAAATGATGGCCGAACTGCTACTCTTTTCGTATTTAATCACATCATCGCTAGATTTGAAGTCCCATGAGCTATCATAAATGATCATATATCTCATTTTAAAAATCAAATGATGAGTGAGTTACGTACCAAATTGGGTTTTTGACATGAAAACTCATCCCCATATTATCCTCAAGCCAATGGACAAGTTGAAGCCATCAACAAAGTCTTGAAAACCATGCTTCAACGCATGGTGGGGGTAAACAAAACCAATTGGCATTTACAACCCTTCTCAACGATTTGGGCGTATCAGACTTCTATCAAAACTACCACTGGTTTCACACCTTAGGTATATGGGTTAGAAGTGGTGTTTCCAATTAAATGCAAAATTCCATCTCTAAAACAAGTCGTAGAACTTTTTCCCAACACCTCTATTGAGGAAGAATGTTCCATGTATCTAATGAAGATGGATGAGACCCATCATGATGCTACTCTCATTAATGAGACATATAAAAAACGTACCAAAACCCAATATGATAAGTCTGTCTGACCTCGCATTTTCGCAGAAGGAGATCTAGTCATGGTCTATGACAAAGACCATGATAAACTTGGAGCAAGAAAATTAGAACCTATGTGGCATGGACCCTACATAGTAAAATGTGTGCTACAAAGAGGTTCCTATGAGTTATTTGACTATGATGGAATCCCTCTCAA
>JZKD02S1785493.1:38235-49894 GCA_000966675.3 Picea glauca | reverse complement strand
GGCATTGCTGCCCTGGATTGTTGACTATATAATCCCCTGGACCCCTGGATGCAAAGAAAACAACAAGTGGGAGAATGTTGGGTATGTGTTATATTCTTTGCATGTGTGTGTGTGCATGTGTCATATATGACAACTGCATCTGACGATCCCTCATAGTAGTGCTCTATTTGTGCCATGTGCGCTAGGCGCTTTCCTAGGGGGGTCCTAGGGGGGGGGGGCAGGTATGCTCCCCCTAGTTATGCGCAGCGTTCAGGGAAACACCTCTTTTTTTTTTTGGGCGGTTTTTGCTATTTTTAGCGGTTTACTAAAAATAATCCCAGTTTTAGGAATTAGGGTTTTGGTATCTACGAAATACCTAAACACATTGTATATATTTTATAGTGAATGGTGAAATTCGATATAATGAATATAAGAAAGGTTTTCTTAGTTGAGGGTTTCCGGTATAAATCTCTGTGTACTATGTGAATGAGCCATTGATTAAATTCTGTTTTGCTTAAGAATATACATGCATTGCTTTACTTCACAGGTTTAAAACTTACATGACCTTGGGAGTGATGATGGTTTTTACCAACACTCCTTGATATTCTTCCCTCAGAAGTCAGGTGACCCCCTTTTTTTCTCAAGTCTCTCTCCTTGTCCAACTTCTTTTCTATTCTCTCCAAACTCTTCATCAACTTTAAGTTGAATTCACCTTGTTTATCCTGAGCTTTCCTGAGCTTTCTGCTATCTTTTCACTGAGTTTGGGCATCTTTATGCAATTTTTCAATGATATTCATCATATGCCCTTCCTTATCTATCTCTTCTCCATGCCCATTGGATTTCGACCCTTCAAATCCCAAATGAACATCCATCCCTTTAGATTCGTTCTCTGAACTGGAAGCATTATGTGTCTCTTCCATTTATTTTTCACTTAGTGGCAATTCTACTCGGTTATGGCACTCACTAAACTTCTAAAACAAAATGTGCAGACAACCGGAATTTGTCAGGCCATTATTCCTTAACAAATCCCATAGCATTCATAAACAAATATGAATTAAGAAAATGTTTAGATTTCATGAATTTTCCGAGCTCTGCTCAGCTCTGTAAAAATCCTTTGGGCTCTATCCCCTTCTCTCTTAATCCCCAACCCACATGATTGCGGGTCGTGACCACTCTCTTAGCAAAAAGGGCGCTTCACAACTTCGCGTTTCGGGAGGTTTCAAGGCACTTCAAAACAACTTCCCAAGTTCCGGACTAACAAAATCACGACGTAGGGTGGATTAATCATCCACGTCTACCCGTCATCCAATGACTGACACTCACTGTGGAACCTTAGGCGTTTGAGTTTGGAGACTTAAGGGCTTCATAATATTTCACATCTGCACACCTCAAACACTTCCACATCACCTTAGGTGACGTTATTACCTTAATCACTTAACATTTTCCCAATTGCAGGGGCATGCAACGGTGGTTTTGGAGTAACCCACCTTTCATCCCATAATTCTCCTAACACTAACACATAACCCTTCAGTGAAACTGCGGTTTGGATTGCAGGACCGCCTTGGATAATTATCTTCCATGCAACTCGGGTCCCGCAATGCCTCTTGGCCGTTGATCTTGATGTATCATGATCAATGCCACTATGGGTCCTTTGACTTTTAAGTATGTTATGTAACTTCGGGCCCCACTAACCCTGCTCACATAGGATGCCACATTGTGAAATACTAGTGACGCCATCCAACCCCACCATGTGTACTCTTTCATTTCAGAACATTGGGCTTTGGGAGTTTGTGCAACAACACATCCCGTTCTCCTGACAACTGAAATCTCGAAATTACAATCTTCCCTTCTTCTTGATCCAATGGTCAATCTATTTTCTCCAGATCTACGGTGTATATCTCCATCGGGACTTCGGGGTTTCGGGCGTTTGTGCCTCCATGCACCCCGCTTCTCCCGATTTCTAAAATTCGAAGGCTTCTAGGATAACCCTCCTGTACCTTCTCCAGATCTGACGGTCGTACTGAATTTCCCTTCCATCTAAACAGATTCTACACCTCCAACACCCCAAGTGTTGAGCGCTCTCTCTCTCTGTGGTCAACTGCCACACTGGCTGTGGTTTTATTCTACCGCTAACCCTCTTGAGCTTTGTAACAGGACCAAGTAACCCCTTGGCATTCAGAAACATTCTGAGGTCTGAAATTAGTTCTCTAGACACAATTTCCTCTTGAAATATCGGTTCAAAAGACCAGTTATCTGTCCCATATAGGATTAGCATGGAAACATGGCTCTGATACCAAATTGTAACGTCCCTGGCCACCCACAGGCCGGACAATGCTACTATGTGGAAAAATTCTCATAAATTTAAATATAACATGCATATTAAATCTAATTAGCAGATTTAATTAAACAGTATAGAGTAATTACTATATTACTGTTAACATATAGAAGTAATAAAATTAACAATAATTCATAATTGCAACAAAATACATGATAATATTGCAAAGCATCACAGACATGCATTTTAATTGAAATTAAACACATGCATATACTTATCTTTGAAACTGTAATAAATCCACCAACCACATGCAGACTTTCCATGAACCTCCCAGCCTTAGACCACGCTGCTCTTGATGCTCAACAGTAGGTCACCCTTGAGCTGGGACCAAGCTCCACCCAGGGCAAGGGAATTGTAGACTAGGCTGAGGTTACAGAAAAACCACACAATACAACCAAAAGGATTCTCTCTAGGAGCCTTCTTATGCCCACTACTCACATAATCTCATTCCCCACATGCATGTTCCACCCGAGAGTATACACCTTCACAAGAACAATCCATCGATGCTTCATCTCCCTCTCTGGGTCTTGGCAACAAGCCAGATCAAGAATTCTCAAAGCTTCGTAGCTGGTGCTGGACTCTCTCTGGGAGAAAACCACTTCCCAACAGAATCTCTCACCTGGAGAGAGTTGCTCACAGACCTAAAAACCTACCTCTTCTACCACAGGACTGACAACCAGGTTCTTCAACCAGTTTTCAACTCAATTCCCACAAGTTCAGGATACCAACAACATCAACAACTTTTGGTTAACTTACGGGTGACAAAAACAACAGGAAAATTGGGTGTGGGTGTCCAGAAAAATGACAAAAGGTCACTAAGATAGAACACAATTCGGGTAACATCGGTTTCAGGATGCGTGACAAGAAATCCATGTAGAGGTCAAACACAGACTCGACGGTTCAGATAGAGGGTGTATCAGTTTCTCAAGGAAACATCACAAGCCTCAGGTTCCATAGTTGTGTGAGGGTATGCATGCAAAGATCAGAAAAAATTAACGGTTTCAGATAGCCGACGATAGAATGGAGGAGGAACCCCAAACTTAGCTGATGCTTCAACTTTTAACCACATGCACCCAGGTTGACACTTGTCTTCTTGGAGCTTCATGCATTCCCTTTTGCACACTTGGAGCTACATGCATTGCCTATTCTGGGACTTAGTATAAAAGCATGTTTTGTCACACAGCTTTAGAATAATAATAAAATATTATTCTCAAGGACTTTAGCCCATAAGATTAGCCCCTCTTTCCAACCTTTCAACCCCTTTTCCCTTACCCACCCTATGGAATATTAGTTCCCCATCACTCTTTCTTCTTGGTCAGTCTGCACGCAACGATGTTCATATATTATATTAATGATCTGCATATTTACATATACAAATTCAGGCTTCTGGCCTTAATACTTAGGCTCTACGGCCTAATAAACACACAAGCCAACCAACTTATCAATACTTGGCTCACCAACCTACAAACATGATTTACAATTCATAAACATGATTACAACAGGGATCATCCTTGGGGATATTACATAAGTATTTCCTATATATGATGTATGCATAGGCTTACTGTTATTTCCGCATTAATATGTATATTAGCAAAATGTAATTGTCTATTAAGTCATATATGTATAATGTTCTGCAAGAGTTTATGTGTTCCATAGCCCAGCAGGTCTATGGCTGGGTATGTTACAAATTGGTATCAGAGCTTGAACATAGCAGAATTGTAGTCGCATGCCCCAACTTGGGTGGCTAGGGATGTTACATGGATCAACCTCTTAAACTTCTTAATCTAACACATCTACATGATCCTTACGTCCAATGCATAATAAGCATGGCTTTCAATGTACAACATCAATGTTTTTTTTTTTTTTTTGACTTTATTATCCATGCATTAGAACTCTAACTCCTAGGTTCATCGTCGAATACATGTCGATATTTTGATGGATTGTTCCTGCCCATCTATCTCAAGCCCGAAAGACTTCAAGCTCTCAAGCATCGCCACTCCGACAGAAGTTTCCCACCATAGTGCCACATATTTGATGTCCATTTCTCACCCTAGTGTTGTCGATCTGATGTACATTTCCGACCCCATTGTTTCCACTTTGACATATTTACTATGCCATATCATTATACTGTCAGTAGACTACACCCTCCAGAGTGTCACCACTCCGACGGAAATGGCCCAATATCCATTTCTATGACATTCTTGTTTTCTTTCCGATGGTCATGGTATTTATGCATGCCATCATCACACTAACGACCGAGGTCATCAATAATACAAAAAAAACTTGGCTGATGATCATTTCTTGGAAAATGCCACATGTAATCCCATGGCGTTGAATTAATGCCAACTACATTATCATTGCAATTGAGACGATCAATTGTGATGAAAGTCTTCTTGATTAAAGTTCCTAACATATGCCACGTGGTATTTTCCTACATTGTACGTTCGACAGATGGATAAGGGAATCAATAGTGCAATAAAATCACTTCAACGAATTGATTTGATTGGATTCATTGACATACCAACATTGTTTCGTCGTAATGGTGTAAAAAATTGTGCCAAATGTACTAGTGATTTCATCGACAAAGAAAAGTAATTTTTGGTGCCAATGTGAAAGTGAAAAATTGTGTTGATGAAAAAGTGGGAGAAGGGCACCGATGCAAAGTGCGGCTCAAAGTTGATTTCTTTGTTGATATCAACCAACTATATAAACTTCACAACGATAAAAGTAAAAAAATACTAGTGATCATCAAAGTCAAATTCCACGTTGACGAATAGTCATCAGCAATGACTTTCCACTTTAGCCAAAATGCAAAGTGAAAAATAATAGTGACAAAAAAGTGAAAAATATCATTGATAATGCACATCACTATGATTTTTCACTTGTATCCTTTATAGTTTAAAACTCGATTGTCAACCTATTTTTGCATGAAAATCAAGAATCCATGTGTTCAATCGCCCAATTGAACTTTGTATCATTGAATTTCAAAACTTTTTAAAAACACCAAAATGTAGATCGACCATTGATAACATTTTTTATTTGTCACCATTAGCCATTAATTCACCAATTTGATCATTGGATTATCAAATTTCCATTAAATTGCCAAGATTTGTAGAATCCAATTAGGTTCGATTCAAATTTGGAAATAATGGCACCAGATTGATTCAATTTGTTTATAAATCTCCAAACATTTCCACTATTTTCTCATCAAATTTAGAAATTTGAAGGTTGTAAGTGAGGATTGAGCTATATGAGTTAAGATTGAAATGTTGTGATCTTATATTTTCAGTTTGAGTTGGTAATTGAAGGCTAAGATAAGTTGTCAGTCTTGCATGATTTTACCTAAGCGTTTTCTTGTTTGGTTTCATGTTTTCTCCATGCCCTGCACATGGTGGATTGATCTCTCTGAATGAGTTCAACTATGTATTGTTTTCCCGCCACAATATTTTTGGTTCAAAATTCCAGGTATGCTCATAAAATTTGTATTTTTGAGTTTGATTTAATGTTCCTCTACTATATCAAATTAAGATGGGTCAGAGACTATCGGTGTTCTTGTGGAAATAAATGTATGGTTCCCATTTCAAACCCTTTCTTGATTATGTATGTCGAATTCATCTCAAATTGATAATGTATTACATAATTTGATATAATGTTGTAATAAGGAATGTTGTTATGAATGAAAAATATTTATCTTTTACTTTGTTCCTATTTTTTTTATTTCTTTCATGTAAAATGCCTCCAATAAGGACTCCTCCTACAACACCTAGAAAATCCCCTAAGGGAAAGAAACCCAAGGAACTAGTAAAAACCTCCTAGTAGACACTGGTTGATATTGATACTTTCATAGAAGAATATGTCCTTGTCATACAAATAATCACACTAGAGAAATATTAAACAAGGAATATGTTCAAAGACATTGAGGCCATTAAAGGCACTCAAACTCCTTTTCCATAATGAGGGGAAGTATATAGAAAATTGCATACTGAAGAATATCTCGATATAGTCCCCCACAATGATATTGAGATAATGAAGCATATGAAAGGGTGTTCATTAATACAAGGATATATTTCTTGGATTATTTCGTAGCTAGGACACTTGTTATGCCTTGTTTTGAGGTTATTGATTGGATTATTTCTCATTCTAACACACAAAATAGTACTTAATCTAACCTACTATTTATCTCCTTTATTCGAAGAGATAAGGTTAAGGGAGGAGGTCGAGAGAAAATAAATTGAGGAGTAAAGGAGGCACCAACATGAGGAGGAAATGAAAACAAAGACTGAAGAGGAGATAATAAAATACAAGAAGAAGAAATGGATCAATTGGAAGCATAAATGAAAAGGAAATCATTTGAAGAAAAATAGAGGAAAAAGGAAATGGAGAGAGAGAGAGAGAGAGAGAGAGAGAGAGAGAGAGAGAGAGCATAAATGAAAAGGAAATCATTTGAAGAAAAATAGAGGAAAAAGGAAATGAAATATGAGAGAGAGAGAGAAGAAATGGATCAATTGGAAACATAAATGAAAAGGAAATCATTTGAAGAAAAATAGAGGAAAAAGGAAATGAAATGAGAGAGAGAGAGAGAGAGAGAGAGAGAGAGAGAGAGAGAGAGAGAGAGAGAGAGTTTAAATGAGGAGAAAATAATAATAATAATAAATAAGACAAGAAAAGGAATTGAGGAATATGGAGGAGGAAGATAGACTCTTAGTTTAGGAAAATGAAAAGAATGAAAAAGAGAAGTTAATAGCTAAGGGACATAGAAAGAAACAACTAGTAGAAGAAATAATGAAGGATGAATAAAGGTTGTATCAAGAAGTAGGTCCAACAAAAATGGAAATAGGTGGCATAGTAGGTGATACACAACAACAAGAAAAGTAAGCTCCTACACAACAACCAACACACTAGGCACCCTCACCTCCACATAATGTCATAGATTTGACAAAGGATGATGGTGTTACTTCAAATACTTCAAACAAGGGCAAAGAATCAATGATGCAGTAGATACACACTCCAAGGAGTCTAGAATTTTTTTTTTTCATGGGGAGATAAACAAATTCCATAACATTTGGAAGAGGTTGCAGATATCAAATTTATAGAATATAATCATCACAAGCAAGCTATTGTGAAGAGAACCGAAAAGAGAAAGAGGGTGGATGTGGATACCTCTATTTTTTTCACAACTGAAGAGTCTATGTTAGACATCAAGAAACTAAACTTGGTGACCTATTGTCTATTGGGATATCCATCTCACATGCCACCATTAATAAGGTCAAATGTGGAGAGGAGGAAATCAAAATCATTGGAAAGAGAAATTCTATTTTGGAGAACCAAGTTAAATAATATAATTGAGCACAAGATGCAGTTCAGAGTTTCATAGAGGAAGTCCTTGAAAAGGAAAACATTAATGGCTATTTAAAAAAAAAAGTATTGTTAAAGTGTTTGAGTTGTAGGGTTTAAACATACAGTTGTATATTTTGTACAAATAGAATATTACCTGGAAGGAAAACCAAGCCAATGCACAATAATAGAAATATTTTATTAAACAAATTCATAATATCTGGGGTCATGAAGATCACAAAATCAAAATTTTAGACAAGGAAGAACTAGTCAAGATCAAGCAAGTGATCAATTATTGGGGAAAGTTAGCCAATGGATCACATAAAGTAATAGAAGATGAATGGTTGGATTTTATCAAGATCTGGGACTTGATCAAGGATACCATTAAATGGAGTAGGTTTCTCATCTTTGTTCTAATGGAGGGGTTTCAACCAGTTAATGAAGTGATGGATCATTTCAAGGATATTGCAACAAAGCATGAATTAAAAGTAAAGAGCATATCTTCATCAAAACATGGACACTTGTAGATATTTCTAACTAGTGAAGTAAGATCAGTGACTTGACTAGAATATACCTTGCCCAAAATAAAGATGTATATCAAAAGGTTTTATTGAGAAATCCCAATTTTTAGTTAACCCAAAGAGAAACATGTGTTTACTCATCCAATTATGTGTGATGAATTCCAATGTTGAGTTCACCCCAAGACAAATGTGTGTTCACTCATCAAAATTATGTCTGATGAGTTATTCAAACAATGGGGAAATTATGAAGATGAACATCCTAAAGCAACAACTCCTAGTTGACTTGAGATGTAATGGATGAGAGACTCACATGTCTTTTGCATGGCCGTGCTTTGTTTTATTCTATTATTAGATGATTTTTTCCTTATGAATATGTAAGTAGACATCTTAGAAAGGGATTTTGGGATCTAAGGTGATGGTCACAAATTGTAGTGAGAATTATTTCAAGAGTTAATTCAAAAGATCTCATTTGAGAGGCCAATGAAATTTTGCTAAATATTTTATCATAGAACATTTCTAACTCATGAATTATTATGTTGTTGGTTGATGTCTCACATGTCTAGTAAGAGTTTCTATTTTATCAAGTTTCTTGTGTGATTTAGTGAACCACTCACTTTATTATTTTCAACAAATAAGTTATATGTGCTTTGTTAATTTGTTTCTTGGTTTTCCTAATTTGTAATTTGTCATTTAATACATTAACTGTTGTGGAATTAATTATGTACAAAATTATGAATCAAATGGAAAATATTTGCGTGTTGTTCTTATAGGTTTCCCCCTTTTGCACATGTGTAATATATGTTTCTTGGGAATATTCCTATAGCAACATTTTTTTAGTAGAATTATTTCTTTGAAGAATAAATTTGTGAAGTTATTTCTATCCATTGTTTCCAGAGCTACATCTCAATGAAAAAATTATTTAAACCCACTTATTTTTTGCATTGAATATATAATGATAAATATTAGAAAACATAAATACTTTCAAAACATTTTATAAATCCCATTGAATGGTTGTTGGACCAAAACCTGAAGGATTATTCCATTCTAAACAATGAAGAGTCTAATTGGGCCTCTTCCTTAGGTTTAATCCCTAATGTTGGGTCTTAGGATTCCATTCCCCTTAACAAAATTGGTGCTAGAAGGAGGTTTTGTGTATGGAAAGTCATATAAAAACCCATATTCCAAAATTGATATTCTAAATCTTGAAAGTTAGACTTCTGAAAATCCAACACCTCAAGACTTGGAAAATCATGTACTTGACAGTAAGGAAATTCCATATACAATATCAAACTAGGAGGTAAACACTTTTATACATATTACCCAGGCTTACATAAGGTATATCAATACTTTTCCCGTAACCCATTTACTTCCTCGGTGAAGAAAAAATTCTCGAAACACAAATAACACTAGGGATCATACTCTGGTTCATACCATAGAAGACTTGGTAGACATAGTCTTATAAGAAATTAATTAACCTTTCAAATTAATTTCTCCAACACTGATCAACCTTGCTACCACCTCGATAGAAAGTGAGCAGTCTAAAAGACAAATAGACTCTAATTCTTATTCAGACCATTGAGAAGGATAAAATTTTGACTATAAAAATTTAAACACAAATTTTCATCACTCAAATATGGGAAACAATCATAATAAATCCTATTTGGCTCAAGATGATTCGACCCTTCCTGGTCAACTACATAATTTACCTAAACATCTAGAGCACTTGCTTCCCAAATATGATCCTAAACTATCCAATCCTTTGGAAGATCACATTAATAAATTCATTCTATCCACCAGATTAATCAATGTGCAACATGAAGATGTGGCATGTAGACTTTTCCTTTACACTTTTGAAAGTAAACCTTCTACATGGTATTTCAATCTACCTATTGGAATAATTACCAATTGGGGTGACTTTTAGAAAGTCTTTTTAGATAAATTTGGGGAAGAAAATACCACCAATTCTGTAATGTCTAAGTTATTCTATTTAATCATAAGTCCTAAGGAGAGGGTAAAATATTTTAACTAAATGTTTAACACTACCTTGAACAAGTTTAAATATGGAACTAAACCCATGCAAGACCTTCAAATCGAATTTTATGCTAATGCCTTACTTGCACCAATTTCCATGTTTGTCAAGCAAGCTAGAAAAAATACATCATCATCAACTTTTGAAGAATCCAATATTACATAATTTGAAATTATGGGATGAAAAGAAAGACAGACAACTTTCATAAATAAAGAGTTTTCTCAACCCAAGAAAAACGTCATCTTACCTAGACCTCAATCAAAACAGACTATGGAAGGTAAGGATAAAGATTCCATGGATATGGAGAGAATGAAAATAATGATAAAATGATTATCAAATGAAGTAATAGACATGAAAAGGAATAATGATGAAGGAAATTCAAACCAAAGACCATATAGACATTACTTTAGGATACCTATCCCCCCTAGACCTATAGAACCCACATTGATAAATTTGAATATTAATTTAGAGGGGGTGGGTATGGATAACATTTGAAACTATCATATAGCCTTTCACTAAAAAAACTCATGTCCTAAATAGATAAATTGCATGAATATGGTAGAAAATAGGTTTATGGATGGTTTCATTCAAGAAAAAGAATCCAATGATCCAATTGAGGGATAAATGGATGAATAAATTTTGGATCAACCTAGTGAATCATATATGTTTCTATGGGACATTCTCCTAGGTTGCAACTTGGTTGAAGATGATGAATTAGTAGAGGAAAGATTTATTTTCCAAAGTGATTATCATACCAGAAGTAAGGGACCATTGCCTAAACAACCAATCACTTCCCAAACTATGAATACTAGAAAAACTTGGACTGCAACCCCTATTGCCAAGAAATCCTCTAGTATACCTTGTAGATTTTAACCTTGTACAATATTTACTGCAAACATATTTTTAGTAAAAGAACATAAAATATACAATGGAAAATACAAACATTACACAAAGATTTTTCCCCTGGAAACCCAAACTAGGAAAACCATCATATTCTATATTTATTCATAGTGTTACAATGTTTACAATACAATATACATATAGGATCTAGTGACATCCAAAACCCTAACCCAATGACCTAGATTAGTCAACAACCCTAATTCCTTAACTGGGAATAGAAAAACCATCGGTAAAAGCCATGTGCCAAAAAAACACCTATATGTGACACATTTCTCGAGGCATAATTTTTTTTCTTGGGGGCGCTGCACCCCCCAAGCGGGGCCTAGAATCCCCCCCTCAAACCCCCCTCCATGCTTGACAAAGAATATAAAACATACCCAACATTATCCCACTTGTTGTTTTATTTGCATACATGGGGTTACAGGGTTACATAGTCCACAATCCATGACAACAATGCCCATGGATCCTCTACACCAAGAGAACTTCTTAGTGCTCACAGATTTTGTTAATGAATCTGCAACATTCTTCAAAGTGTCCACCTTCATCAACAATACTTTCTTT
>JZKD02S1785493.1:26427-38185 GCA_000966675.3 Picea glauca | reverse complement strand
TCATAATCTATCCTTACAGCTTGTTGTACCAATCCAATACTTGAACACAATCTTTGTAACCATACTACTTCCTTACTTGCATGAGTGGCTGCCATGTATTCAAATTCTCTAGTTGAAAGTGCCACTACAACCTATATTTTGCTCATCCAACTTATTGCTCCTCCAAATAGGTTAAACACATACCCACTTGTAGATCTCCTATGATCCATATATCCATCCTATTCCGCATCCACAAAGCCATGTATATCCACCACTCTGTCCAATCCTGGTCTTCCTTGGTATAACAATCCATAGCTAGCAGTGCCACACAAATACCTGAAAATCATTTTTATTGCTGTCCAATGCTCCTTCCCTGGTTTTGACATATACCTGCTCAAAACTCCCACTGCATGTGCAATGTATGGTCTAATACAAACCATTGCATACATCAAAATTCCAATTTCACTTCCATATGGAACACGAGACATGTCCTCCACCTCTTATTGTGTCTTGGGACATTGATCCACATATAACATTACACCAACAAGAATATGAACCTTGGTTGGTTTACATTCCTGCATATTAAACCTCTGCAATATTGTCTCGACATATTTTCTCTAATTTAACTAGAGTTTCCTCTTTTTACGATCTCTTTTAATTTCCATGCCCAAAATGAAATTTGAAGCACCACGATCCTTCATGTCAAATTTAGAGGACAACTGAGTTTTCACATCCTAGATAATATCCTTGTTGTTTCCTATCAACAACAAGTCATCCACATACAAGACCAAATAAATCAAATGATCACCAATTAAATTAAAATACACACAGTGATCTTCTTTGCTTCTTATGAAGCCAAGTCCCATCATATACGTATCCAATTATAAGACTTCAGATTTCTTCCTGAGGAAATATATCCAAGTATTCCTCGAGAATTCATCTATAAATGGGACATAGTACACAACTTTTCCCAATGATGGGACCGACATAGGTCCAAAAACATCACTATTAACAAGTTGTAAAATTCCTTCTGCCTTCATGGCACCAGAGGGTAATCTTACTCGATTTTGCTTCCCATATAGACAATGTTCACAGAAATCAAAATCCAGAGAGTAGTTAGACATACCTTCAATCATACCTTTACCATGTAGTTGTCGAAGACCCTTCTCTCCAATATGCCCCAGTCTTTGATGCCACAACATAACCTTTTCTCCAGAGACTATATGAGTTATTTATTCTTCAAATCTAATATCAACAACAATGGAACTATTACACCCATCACTAATAGTGCTTCCTTGAGGCTTATACAGAGTTCCAAACTGAACTCCCTTCAACAACACCATTGCTCCTCAAACCATCCTGCAGGTTTCCTTTTCAAATATTGTTTTTACCCCTTCATCGTCCATTTTTCTTACAAAAATCAAATTTCTAGCCAAACCTGGGATGTACAGAACACCATGCAGTGTTCTAATCCTTCCATCTATGAGCCTCAACTTGAATTTTCCTCGTCCTATGATTTTGGTTGTTGAATCATCACCTAATAAAACATTACCTCCATCATACCTTTCATATTTGCAAAACCACTCTTCATGGGGAGTCATATGAAAGGATGCACCCGATTCAACCAACCATGCCTCATGATCTACATGTGTGCTTGAATAAGCCAAGTACACATACCCTCCTTCTTTCTTGGAGGTCTTTTCTTCTGTAGAAGGAGATTCTTCAAATCCCTTATTTTTCTCAACTTTGGATCTACACTGCTTCTTGTAGTTCCCTTCTTTTCCACATCTCCAACATACCTTTACAAACTTTCCAAGAGATTTGGATCTACCCTTAGACTTAGATCTCCCACTTGAGAACTTAGATCTATTTCTTTCCTGGGAACGCCCTCTTGCAAATAATGCGTCTGTGCTATGTCCTTCCATATTCTTCTGTCTCATCTCCACTGACAACAAGGATGATACCACTTCATCAAAATTCAAGAAAGTTGTATTACTACCTATGGCCACAACCAAACTATCCCACGAGTCTGGTAAATAACATAGTAAACTGATACATTTATCTTCATCTGAAATTTTAATCTCAATAGATACTAACTGACTTACCATAGTATTGAAGGCATTCAAATTCTCTGCCACCGAGTCTCCATCTCTCGTCCTCAGGTTATACAACTTCTTTCTCAGGATTAGTTTATTCACTAGGTACTTAGATTGATACAACTTCCCCAACTCATCCCATAAATCCTTGGTTGTAGCTTCCTCTGACACATTCAATAATACTGAATTTGAGAGACAGTCGGATTATGCTCTTTGCTTTCTGATCCAACGTTTCCTAGTCATATGTTGAGGTTCCTGTAGGTGCTCTACCTGGATCTACCGCGATCCACTGATCTCTATCCATCAACAGATCTTCCATCTTGAGCTTCCACAGCTCAAAAATTTTCCCATTAAACTTCTTGATCTCCATATTCAAATTTCTTTCCATTTCTTTTCACCTGAAAAATCAATACCACAGATCTCCCACTGTAACAAGGATTATCATAGTCCCGATCCAAACCCTTGACCACAAAGGCCTCCCCCTGAAGCCAACAAAGATCTGATACCAAATGTAGATTTTAGCCTTGTACAATATTTACTGCAAACGAATTTTCAGTAAAAGAACATAAAATATACAATGGCAAATACAAACATTACACATATTTTTCCCCTGGAAACCCAAATCGGGAAAACCAACATATTCTATATTCATTCATAGTGTTACATTGTTTACAATATAATATACATATAGGATCCATCGTCATCCAAAACCCTAACCCAATGACCTAGATTAGTCAACAACCCTAATTCCTTAACTGGAAATAGAAAAACCATCGGCAAAAACCATGTGCCGAAAAACCACCTAAATATGTGACACGTTTCCCGAGGAAGATTTGTTTTTGATTATTTTCCATATAACACATACCCAACATACTTACTACAAGTAAGTCTTTGATTATTTTCCTAGATCCCATGGAACACAATATTTACAGAGATCTAAATAATATAAAATAAAATGTTTCAACCTTGATATATGAAAATTATCATAGCAATGGAAGTTAATACTAAATGATTTGAGAGACACAAATGCACAACCTGTTGTAACTTGGGATTGTTCCCAGATGCTTAGGAAAAATGACAAGACATGTAAGAACCTACTTTAGGCCACATGCTGTCTCTTGGGCCAAAGGAGCCTTCCTCATCAGATTTGAGATAATTAGCTGCCTATTGTCACTAAGCAACAACTCTCGGTCATTAGGTTCAAGATGCCAGATCTAAATAAATAAAGAAAAGGATAAACATGGTTGAGGATAAGAATTACAATAGACCGGAATAAAAATACCGTAACTTCAAATATCAGAGGTCTAATCCATTGGGCATGGAGTCTCATTCAACAGAGCACAATTGTTGGTAATGATAGGTGGAAGAAAGGAGAAGAACAATAAATCATAGGCCTAATAGTGAGTAAGGAAGTATTTGCAGATCTAAGATGAAGAAGGATGATTTTATTCGGAATAAGGTAATTTGTCCAACAAAAGGAATGAAATAAAGTAATTTACAGGTCCTTAAACATGTATATATTAAAGGTACATAAAACAAGGTTGAAATTGACTCAAATTTCTACAATATGTAACTCTCCATCTGCATAAATACTCTATGCAAAATAGAGATGATGAAATTAGTTGAAACACAGGCTATATTTTATTTATATTCAACATACACAAATCATACCTGCAATTTACAATTTCTTCAATTTATGAAAAAAAATGGTGATCATACCAAATTATTGTTTGCAATCTTATTCAAATAATGAGAAAGAACATGGATGCAAATATAGGAATCTTAACACAAAAAATTAAGAGGAAAACAAACTCCGTTTGAAATGAACTTTGAATCCATATTTTAATCCATGATCTTGAGAAAATTACAATAATCCCATGTGCTTCATTACAGAGAAAACAATCCCTTTGTTGCCAAATTTCATAATATGTTAACCCTTTCCTCAGTCTTCAACTACTACCTTTATGCTTTTCGAATGCTAGCTCGAGCCTTCAAGTCTGTAACCCATTTCTAATAAAAAAAATAATAGGTTGTTATGGAAGTCTTGACACTTCAACTCCATGCATTGTCCCATTTCTTTGAAAAAAATATGATTTCTGTTGCAAATATTAATTCTTCAAGACATTTTATTTTCCACCTCATTTGCCAACAAAACTTATTATCAATATGGTTTCTAGATAGCATACAAGATATCCTATTTAGAGAACCTCCATATCATAAGTTAACCAAAGAATAGTTTGATCCCTTCTCAAGACTGACTGTTATTGGATAAATATCACTAGTATGTTGAGTTAGATCTCCCTAGGACTTGCCTATTGATCCTAGAAAGACAATGGGGCTAGACTTCTATGATTTTCCTAGATCTAAACAAGCAATTCCTTTTATACAAAGAGTGGATAGAGTGGCATACCTTATCTCTATAGGATTTACTCGTATGTACTAGATGTTGTAGCTCCTGAGATCAAGCTTCAGCTCTTGCAACCGACTTCCTTCACACAAGCAACAAACAAAGACCAATCTTGTTCTTCTCCCAGTGTTAGAAATCACTATTTTTGTCTAGATCTAAAATAATCTATTGATTGCAAGACTAGATCCAAAAATTTCTAAATTAAATACAAACATATTTTGGGTAAAACCAATGATCTATTGATTAATATGAAGGAATTATTTCAAAATCATATCTTAGTGATGATGTAGCCTCCTTGGCTCCTTGCTCCTTGTTTCTCCTCAAGTGCTTGATCAAAATAGACAATTTGATTCTAGTTGTTCTAAATAGGAAAATCACTACAAATGATTTTTCCTTCCCCTTTCTCGAGAATTGACTTCTTGATATAGGTGCTTGGAAGAGGCTTGTGAGAGCTTCTAGAACTTCTAGAACCCAATAGAAACTCAAATGATGTGAGTTCCTAGGCTCATGCCATGAAGATACAACTCACCCATTTCTTAGCTCTTTGTAACTCATCAAATCTATAAGGTTACACAGATCATTGCTTGTTGCACTAATTATGACATGTGACTATCACTGTGTGTTGTCTCTTACATGTTCCGTGATGACCCTAAAAAATGTCCCAAATCTCAAGTAAGATATGTGCTTTGGCTTTCATCATCTACTATATTCCCTTTTAGCACATAGGGTGGAAATTAAGGCTATAACATATGCCCCCTAATGTTTGAGATTAGGAAAATAATGGATGGCCAAAACACATTACAATAAAATAGTGTCCATGTGAGGCAACATGAAGAGATAGCAAAGGAGGTTTGGAAGTCAAAGAGTGTCTGCAGTCAAACACCAAGGATGAGTGTGTATATAGACCATCCCCTAGGTAGACATACTCAGACTCTAAAGAGCATGGCCACCAAAAAAAACACTGTGGATCCATGACATGAAATGAAAGACTATGGCCACAAAATAATACACGGTGGATCCATGTCATCAATGAGATTATATCCATGAGACAATACAATGTGGATCTATGTAATGAACATAACCACCAACAAATGCAATGTGGATCTATGAAACAACATATATACCTTAGGAAGACAATGATAACTGAGGGAAGTGCCCTCAAAGTCTTCAAAGTACTCATAAATAAGTGATATACTCCATCACAACTTGGGAGGGGATGTTGTAAAGGAATGATGTGTCTCTGAACCTAAGGTCTTCGTCCCAAACCCCTATGGTATGAATCTACATAATGCAAATATATGAGCTGATGTTGAACATGTTAGAAACCATCTGATTACCGCTCATATGACACAACATATATACATTAGGAAGACAATGAGCACTGAGGGAAGTGCCCCTGAAGTCTTCAAAGTACTCATAGATAAGTGATATACTCCATTGCAACTTGGGAGGGGATGCTGTAAATGAATGATGTGTCTCTAAACCCAAGGTCTTTGTCCCAAACCCCCATGTTATGAATCTACATCATGCAAATAGATGAGTTGATGTTGAGCATGGTAGAAACCAACTGATTATCGCTCATTGATGTATACCATTAACATACACGAGGAAACCCACCGATGAGGAATATGGACCCCAAGGTACCTAGTACATTCTAGCGAGTGTGAATAGAGGATTTGAAGTCAAACACTTGTAGAATCAATCGATTAGGAGTCAATAATACAGACCCACGATTGATCACGAGGAGGCTTGCCACTAAGGACTACAATCTCTAAGGTATTGGATGGTTTTTGGATCCCCGTCATAGATAATCTTTTGTAGTCTATAAGAAGGGATCCATCGAAGGAGGGCCTTAATGCATCCACCATTAATCAATATGAAACATACATCGAGAGATGATGTGAAGAGAGAGTATCAATAAGTACAACTGACATTGGGATGGTCGACTCAGAAAGTCAACAAAACAACAAATGGTTGACTAAGGCTTAAAATTCCATTGAACATATAGCATGACACAATGGTGAATTGGAAACAAGACATAAGAGCTGGATGAATATAGTGCAACAATGTGGAAGACATTGAATCACTCTCCATGATGAATGGAAGAGTAACTGGTCGGAGGAGTATCTATGACTCATATTACTGGGACAACTCTTAGGCAAGCTAAAACCCAGCTATATGATGAGGACTCAAAAGGTGCCATGTTCAAGGGTGGCTCGATTGATGCTGCCATTTTGAGAATAGACCAGTGGTGAAAAAATCCCACTCTTTTTTTTTTGGTCTTTTTTGTCTCCTTCATGGTTTAACGAGTGTGAAAGAGAAATAAAAGTATACTCTGTATGTACCTTTTTTGTGTTCTTTTACAAGTACGAAAAAGAGATAAAAGTGTACTTGATAATGTATTTTTCATGTTCTTTTATGAGTCCAAAAAAGAGATAAAAGTATAATCATTTGGAGAGAATGAGTGGCTTAAAAACATGCTCCTATGTTCCAAGTGCATGGAATTGACCTAAGCAATATGAGTGCAAATAGTATAGGCAAGTGAGATCCACTCTTAACAATTGTTCTCTCTGCGGGTAGGTGGATAAAAATAGAGGACAAATAATGCAAGAGGTAGATGGTCAAAGGATACTATAATAGCGGTAAGTGGGATCTAGGAAAACAACAATGCAGTGATGGGAGGCATGACACAATCAACAAATTCATTAATGACCATTAAGAAATAATGATTTTTTTTAGGAATCCCCACGGGATGTGTCTAGAATATAGATAAAGAGAGAAAAATGGGGCTCAATCATCAAGTCATGGAGGGGATAAAGGAGGGATCCCGGGCCTACAGGAAATTTCATCATGGGCATTGGATGGAAATCCAGGTGCTAACTAGGGTTCCCATGGAGGGTAGGCACTACCACACACGTTACGACGTGCAAATAGAATGGATAATGTTGCAACCTAATGAAATTGAACCTAAGGCATTGTGACGACATAATGGATAGTTAATAATGCAAGATGATGCAGGGAAAAACATATCCCTATATGCCAATTCAAAGAACACATACCTCAAGTTTGGTGGAAATCACCATCTTCATAAAAAAAAAGTCCCCGTAATACTATCAACACATGTAAACTAGATTCTCGGGTCAAAATTCCTAGTGAAATCTCAAAAACTGAAATGTTTTTGGATATGATATATGAAAAAAAAAAGCACTCACACCTCACACCTATGTACAAGGCACTAGGCATCTTGATTCTTTACGCCAAGTAGAGCCCATTGCTAGGCTCAAGCCATGGATATTTTTCATAATAACTAAACTCATGAGCCATTGTCGACATCATATGGCACACCATGCTGGAGCCATGCCACATAGGAATGAATTTCTGCATACAAATATACTCATCATGAATGGTTTTATGAGCTATGACAACTCCTTGATGGGGTTCATCAAGACATGAAGGAGGTACAAAATATAAATCTTCAGTGTAACGGGAAGCAAATATTTCACCAGCAAGTTCTAAAAAAGATAACCGAGGTAGAAAAGGGTCAATATTGTGAGGTCCACTAGATGCCCCAGTGAATTCCCCTAGTCCCATATCAAGACTCATCATGCTAACTCTCATGGGTTCCAAATCAGGGAGGATGGATTCTTGATGATTCTCATCTTCCTTAGGCTTATCTATGGAATCCATGACATCTAAGATGGCCTCTTCTAAAGGAAACTCAAAATATAGGATGCCAAGTGATCTTATAGAGTCAATAACCCATATGGGCAGAGTAGGTTGATCACACTCCATATGAGTATGGAGGTGTTGACTAGTATCAACTGATGCTGATGAGATTACCAGATCGACAATATCAAGCATGGTGAGTGGCATGGAATCTCCATATAACTCAACGTCCTCAGGATGAGGTACCATCCAATGATCAATAGAGCCAAGGGATCCACTAGTAAAAGAAGAAATAATATTGACTGGATAAATGTTTGCAGTAGGAGGTGGTGGGGGAAGGGGAAATTTTCCCATGAGTGAAGGATATTTAAACATCCCCACACCCACACTCATATAAGACTTCTGGGTATCATCGACAAAGGGTACATTATACCTTGCATTTGATCCAAGGTCTCGGGTACAAAACACAAGTTGATCAATCATCACTATTTTCCCTTGATGAGGGAAGCGTAAGACCCTAAAGACCGATGAGACAACTATAACCATCTCACAGAACCAAGTATGCCCAAGTAGCAAATTGTACTCAAGAGGTGCATCGATGACCTCCACAACAACGAAGATAGTCTTACCACCTAAATCAATGGGTAAGGTGGTGATTATTCCATGAGGTTGGAACATATTTCCATTGAATGATTTCAACCATGTTGTAGATGTGTCAATCCTAAGAGATCCAATGGCCTTCAAACAAGAAATAAACATGATGTAAGTCGAGGCTTCTTCATCAACCACAGTTTGAAAGATTTTTTTCCCCATCGTGTGCATTTTGATCTGGAAGGAAACCTGATGGGAGAGCCTATGAGTAACTTGATCATAATCAAAGGTCATCAAACTCGACTCTGAGGGATCAACCCCACCTATATCATAAAACAAGGCTTTTCGTTGTGCTAGACAAATCTAGAGGAATTCGAGGGTAGATGTGGCACAAGGTGCTTGGGCCAATTATTTCACAATGTTGTAGTTGTGGGCGGCCTCTATGTTTGGATTATATTTCATTCTTTGAAGAATTACCTTTGAAGGGTGAAGCAGTGCATCAAAAGATGGCTTCTCAATTTGAATAGGTCCACCGGGCTGGGAAAAAGATGATGGATCATGCACAACATGAGGATTGTAGGTTGGAGTGAAACTGAGGTTTGGTACCTTGGCTTAGACCATCTTGGTATTTATTGTGGACCATTGTTGGATTAGGAATCCTTTTCTTTGGTGTAGTCCTAGCCCTAGCTCAGGGGGTGATCCACTGCTGAAAATTTATGAGTAGTAAGATCTATGGCTGGGTGGGATGTTGTAGGTCTACAACCAGTTAATGGATTTTTAAGAGATAAGTACTATGTTCCTGTGTTTATGTTAAATGCTATGCTGTATGGTTTATTCTATGAATTATATAATGATTTTTCTATGGATTTATATGCTATCTGGCATGTTTTGATTTAAATGTGGATGTTATAGTGGATGTTAGAGGGAATTTGGTAAAATTTTTCAGTGCCCCACCATCCCAGTAGATACTAGAGTGGCTGGGTACACCACAACAGAGGCATGGGAAACATAACCAACCACACCATCAGCATGGGGTCCTAGGTTTGGCTTCTTTGGATTCGTCGATGACCTAGGAGCATGGGGAATAATGTCATAAAGGGTACTCTACCGAGAGGAAATCAAGTCCAAATACTAGGCACGCATAATGGCTTGCTCCTCAATAGTTTCCTCGACCATATCTACATCCTTGACAATGGTTGGAAGGAGGAATTTGGTGAACCAATCCATCAAGAGCTTATCCAAGATCCGAGCCTTGATCATCCGACACCTTCGTTGCCACTTATGAATGTGATAAAAAATGTGAGTGGAAGTATCCTGACATAGTGAAGTCAAGAGCTTCGTTCCTATTTCATACATAATGGGTAACTAGTAATGCGTAAGGAACACCATTTCCAAGTCATTAAATATTTTAAAGTAACCACCTTGTAATTCAATGTACCATTTAGTGACAATTTCAGTCAGGGATCGCTAGCAAAGACGCAGCCCCACATTATCATCCATCAAGGAATTGGATGAGCACCATAAGTGA
Organism: Picea glauca; assembly: GCA_000966675.3. Lineage (NCBI taxonomy): Eukaryota > Viridiplantae > Streptophyta > Pinopsida > Pinales > Pinaceae > Picea > Picea glauca. The sequence continues at coordinate 27,918 of JZKD02S1785493.1, read as the reverse complement.
TACGTCATGATGTGTGTGGAGGGGTATTCTACCATCTTTTTGTCAAATTTCAATATGTATGAAGGTAGGTTTCCAGGAATAGTCGAACATGAAGCGTTGTGGGGAATATGGCTATTTTTCAACCACAATATATCAATTAAGTCTAACATTGTGAGGAAGGGAAGCAACATATGGACACATGAATACTGGGAGGGAGATGAAGTATCTGTTGTCCTAGATGAACCTTGTGGTCCCCCTATGTTTGTACTGTCAGAAGGTTGATGATCCAAAAATCCTTAGATAAAAAATTATTCTTTAAACACACATTTCAACATCTAACTTGATTCAAAATAATTCTTGATCATATTTGATAGATTTGCATAACACATGTGAATCTTTTACTTATCCAAAAATTCATGAAATGATGATAATTTTGTAGAATTATGTGATATGACACACACACACACAAAGAACTAAATACTACAATATTTGATGATGGATTTCACCTCTCCTAGGCTACATCTCCGAGTCCCCTTCAATAGTGAGATTGCTCTTCATTGATCTCAAATGTCAAAAATTACAATAAAAATGGACTTACAAAGCCAAATTTGAATTCACTCTTCTATTCTGTTGCTCAAACCCAAAAATAGAGTTTACCATTGAATCCCTCTTGAAATTATGAGAAAAAGGACTATAAACTCTACCATATTCTGAAATGGCTCAATTTCACCATCTTTGCACACCAAACGATGCACTATAGATCTCATAGATGGAAATATGGACTAAGACTTTCATAGACAACATATTAGCACAAAAATAACATCACCATCACGCTCCTCTCGAGAAACTCAGAAAAATGAGTATAAATAAGACTATGTTTGGACATGGTGCTCTATAGCATGTAAAACATGACAAACCCATTATGCTTGCTCTCCTTGGCACACATCTCAATGCACTGTTCATACCCTACACATAAATATATGCATTCTCATACTCTGTGTCCCGATGCATTGGTTTTTTTATCCATTAAATAGGCTAGATCGACCAAAACCGTGGCCCGACCTTGGTGCTAACTTCAACATCAACTTAAATGAATTTATGTCAGAATCTCCATAATATAGGGTGCGTTTGGTGTAATAGTTAGGGAATTGGTATAATTGGAAAGAGGTCACGAGTTCAAACCTATGGAACTCTCCTCCTTTGGCGCTTTATGCAACTATATATATATATATATATATATATATATATATATATATATATATATAGTTTGTTTGTTAATCCCCTGACATATTTGTTGTTATCTCCCACGAATGTGGGCACCTGGTTACATTGGATATGATATACAACATGGGTCAGAGGCTATCCCTTGACCCCTTTTCCCACTGATTGAAACTTAAAAGTCACAACCCTTAGTGTATTAGTAAGTTGTTAGACTTGCATGCATGACGTCTGGGGTTTGACTCTGATTGACCCATAAAATTTTGATGAACTATATCCATACACGACCAATGG
>JZKD02S1785493.1:0-24299 GCA_000966675.3 Picea glauca | reverse complement strand
GAGGGGGGGCCTAGCACCCCCCCCTCTTACCCCCCTACGTGCCCGGCGCAGGCACTCAGACACTACTACTCGTGCAAAGAATATAACACATACCCAACAACTATATAGAAATCCCTACAAGATTCCTCTCACTTTTGAAATTCTCTAAGGAGTGGCTAACAAGCCCTCTAATAAAACAATAGAAATAGAATTGTAAAAGGCATTTACATATGCATACTATTTTTGTTTCATTACAAATATACATATTTACAATATTTTTCCAAAACAAAATATTTTCTAGATACTTGTCCATGGACAAAGATAGGTGGCTTCTTCATGGACTTATTCTTCCCTTAGTACTGGAAGGAGTCTCACAATTTTCTGTCTCTAACAATTCCTTTGATGCTGATGTTGAATCTGACATTGAATCTAATGCCAAATCTGATGCTGAATCCAGGAAACCGTTGGATCCAATTATAGGTCTTACCAGTATCCTACAAAACCTATCCTTTCAAACACTAAGCACCACTTTCATGTCCTGAGTAGCTTCCTTTGAATACACAAGTACATGTCTTTCCTAAAACGCAACTGCATATCCTTCATCTTCAAAAGATGCAACTAAGAGTAGGTTTACTTTAAAATATGGAATGTATAACATATGTTCTATTCCCAGAAATACTCCTGACTTGAGATGGAATCTTACATATTCAAACCCTATTATTTCTTGTATGGTGTTAGTTCTAGATCCTACATAGAATTTTGCGTCGATCTCTAAGAAAGTAAGGAATACCAATCTCATTCCTGTCATGTGGAGAGATGATCCACTGTCCATGAACCATACCTCAATCTCTTCATACATTGGACTATTAAGACCAACCACTAAGAATAATTCTCTCTCAAATATTTCAACAAGACTATTAACTTCACTTGGGGCTACTACCTATCTTCTTGTAAGTTCCTTTACATATTCTTGGTTCTTCTTTGGACGTAAGTGTGGATAAAGTGTCCAACACTTCTCCATCTAATGTCCACTCTTACCACAATAAGAGCATAATTTCTTGTTCCCATCTTGGAACCACAATCCTTTCTTGTCATTCACTCTTTTCTATTGTCTTGGAAAATGACCTTTATTTTTATCTTTCTTCTTGGATTGATCTTCTTCCAAGGATTGTATTCTTCGACATTTATCTATATTATGGTTACTAGTTCCACATGAAACACATGGATAAATAGGCCGTAAATTCATACCAGTCTTACCAGTGGGAAATGTCTTCATTCCCTCTTTAAGATATACATCTCTTCCCGGAGATGTCTTGCATTTGTTACCTTTCTCTGGGTTGGAAGGTAATACTAATTACTTATGAAGGAACTATTCATTTGAAGTTCTCCTCACTTCAGCCGTCCTAAAGCATTCTCCATCTTGACGGGGATAAGAAAAATATAATGAATTATCTTCCTCAGTTATACCTTTTGTAGGAGATAGTCTCTCTCGTATTGAATATTTTTCATTCTCTACTTGCCCAAATTCATGGAATGGTGTCGATATCTGGTCCTTATCTTGCAAATTTCTTTCCAATTCATGAAAAATACCTCTGTGGAATTATTCATGACACATCAATCGATCTTGAAGCTTATTCTTCTCCTCCTCGAGATATTGTAGTTGCATCCTTAATTCATAATTTTTCAGTTAATGTCCTTTTGGAGCCTTAACTTCATGATATCTTTACTCATATTGTTCTATGCAAAAAAAGATTTGTGCTAGGAGTCTGCAAACACCTTCACCAATTTGAGTCTTGAACCTCGTCACATCAACCTTCAAATACTTTTCAAAAACCCGCTCTGATACCAACTTGATCCGAAAATCCTTAGATGGAAAGTTATTCTTTAAACAAACATTTGAACATCTAACTTGATTTAGAATAATTCTTGATCATATTTGACAGATTTTCGTAACACATGTGAATCTTTTACTTATCCAAAACTTCATGAAACAATGATAATTTTGCAGAATTATGTGAGATGACACAACAAAAAATAAAATAACTAAATAAGACAATATTTTATGACGGATTTCACCTCTCCTAGGATGCATCTTCGAGTCCCCTTCAATAGTGAGATTTCTCTTCATTAATATCAAATGTCAAAAATTACAATGAAAATGGACTTACAAATCCAAATTTGAGGTCACTCTTATATTCTATTGCTCAAACCTAGAAATAGAGTTTACCATTGAATTCCTCTCGAAATTCTGAGAAAAAAGAGTATAAAATCGACCATATTCTAATCTGGCTCAATTTCACCCTCTTTACATGCCAAACGATGCACTATGGATCTCATACATGGAAATATGGACTAAGACTTTCATAGAGAACATATTAGCAACAAAATAACATCACCATATTGCTCCTCTTTAGAAATTGAGAAAAATGAGTATAAACAAGGCTATGTTTAGACATGGTGCTCTATGGCATGAAAAACAAGACAAACCCATTATGCTTTCTCTCCTTGGAACACATCTCAACGCATTGTCAGTACCCTGCATGAATATATTTGAATTATCATACTCTATGTCCCGATGCATTGGTTTCCATGTCCATTAAATAGGATAGACTAGACAAAACTGTGGCCCGACCTTGGTGCCAACGTTGACATCAACTTAAATGAATTTACGTCGGAATCTCTATAATATAGGGCACCTTTGGTGCAATGGTTATGGCCTTGGTATAATTGGGATGAGGTCACACGTTCAAACCCATGAAACTCTCCTTCTTTGGTGCTTTATGCAACTCTATATATTATATATAAAGTTTTTTTGTTAAACCCATGGCATATTCCCATGAATATCGACACCCAATTACATTGGATATGTTATAAACCATGGGTCGGGGGTGAGTCCTCGACCCCTTTTCCTTCTTATTGAAACTTAAAACAAACTTAAATGTATTATATTCCATATGACTATTAATTCACTACCCTTGGAGTATTGGTATGTTGTTAGACTTGTATGCATGAGGTTTTTGACTCCTGTCGACCCATAAAATTTTGATGAACTATATCCATAAAGGGCCAATGGGAGACTGCCACGTGACACCATTTCATTGGTCCACTTGTGCCTGTATGAACATACCATGTGTCTAGACCTGGTTGGTCCACTTGGACTGTATAGTTTCCTTATCACCTTGCCATCTCAACTGTATGATATGCCACATGGCGTCCTATGGTGTTACCACATTTGTACCATAAGGACATGCACGAACATGCCATGTGTCACCCTTCAAGCGGTTTCACATGTCACCTCTTTGAATTTTTTTGACTAAAATTTTGAAGAGCCATAAATTTCTCATGCAACATCCATTTGAGGTGATTTTTACGCTGTTGGAAATCTCTCGCCAAGATCTTCACAATGAAATCCTTTTCGAGAACATTTGAGATGATTAAAGTTTGATCATTTATAGATCCTTTTGTACCTTTATGAGTGTTCTAGATTCTTCTCGATCAGTTGAGGTGTTCCCAAAGAGTGAGTGCCCCTAGGGATGCTGGCTCTTCCAGGAGCATGACTGCTCCTTGGACTAGATGTGCCCCCAAGGGGATTTCCCCAAGGGATAAATGTAGACCCTCCAGGAGAACCGTTCCAAAAATTATCCCTAGGGAAGAATCCCTCAAAACCTGGGGTATTGATAAAGGGAAATCTTCCCCATTTTGAAAAGTTACCCTCGAGGGGTATTCCCCTAAGGAAATGTATGCTAACTCATGGGAAGTTAAAACCTCCTGACATACTACTTCCCTCAGCCTAACTAGAGACAACCTCAAAACCACTAGGAAATTTCCACCCAAAAGATTCACCTACACTTAATGATATTGGGCCACTCATATGAATGGTGGAGGTAGAAGGAGTTCCACTTCCCATGCTGAAATCAAGGCTTGAACCCCCACTAGAAAAGGATCTATATGCGAGTATCAAAATAGAAGGGATGGGAATTTTAGCATTGGGTATACTAACATATGGGAATGAAGACACAACCGGGGTCGCCCAGATCGAGGGACCTGTAGAAAAAGACATGGACAATGTAGGTCCAATGGAGCTAATGGATGGTAATGTGGACATCATGGGGATGCCCCCAATCCCACTTGTAGATGGGATTGAAGGCTCAACTACACTGGATGAAACAGTCAATGCTGACATGATGGGAGGATTTCTAAACAAAGAAAAAGGCTCACTAGAAATATCCCTAACCTAGACAAGTAGAGGTGCTTCGGGATCAGTTAAAGGAGGGTTAAAGTTTGGTGGAGGATTTTTGTCAACCACTTCCACCTCAACCAAAATAGTCTCCTTGAATCAAAGATAATAATCTTTGAATTCTCAATCACCTGTTTCACATCGCTTAAGAGGTGGTTGTTCCTCCATGATTGGTGCTAGTCCTCATAGTTGAGGAGAACGATGCAGTAATTCAACCATGATGAAAATAATAGGTCTAAATCAAACACAATTTAATTGAAGGCTAATCTAGACTTAGAATAAAATAGAAAACCCCAAACAAATGTAGGATAATAGCAAGAAAACCAATGGCTCAGGGGGCCTTTCGAAAACCATCCCTCTGGGGGAGATGAAGTCCCCATAAAATTGGCCAACAAAGGTATGAGGAGAAGTTACGATGATCTACATGAAACAACCCTAACCGATGTAGGCACCCTTCGAAAGAAATGAGACTGTGAATGAACATCTTCCCTAGGTACTACATGCACATCCCACCTACAATCACCTTTGTTGGTTACCTAGGAAATTTCACTAAGGCTACCACTATACAGTCAATGAACAAGCAAATAGTCGCAGGTTCAATCACACATAAGGGTAGGGTAACTAAGCCCGAAGTTCCAAAGGCATTACCTCACATAGAGGCATGGCACCAATGAAATCCTCTATACGTAGTAATTGAAGTGATACTACAATCACCAAAACAAGCGCCAGAGATGTGCCTCGATGCGACCTCGTGCTTAAGTCCTGTGTTAGAGGAGGCTCCCGACACACTGGTTGCAAGAATGGATTTATCACTCTCTAATGATTGTTAGGTTTTGTTTGCATGGCCTTGGAGAGTTCACTCTCCAATCCTATTCCAAGGCCCTAAGCCTATCTGATATTGGTTTACTAAAAAAAAAAATGTCTAATTTATTTTAGATTACACAATTTCTTTTTATGGATTTTATTTACGTCAATAGGAAATGAATGAAACCTTAATGGTGTCTATGACTCTTGACCCAACCAAGCAATGAAAATAATTCCAATGCAATTTGTTCACTTCAATGAATTCTAGCTATGGGAGGAAAATATATTTTTTCCTTTGTAATATTGTAAATAGTAATCCCACACACCAAACAACCATTCACACAATTTAGACCCAAGATTCTTTTTAGAACTCAAACCAAACAACTTAACAATGAAAAATATTGTTCCAATGTTTCAAAAGCTCACAAGCAATCATTTTTTTTGTTTTTGTAACTTTTCCAAATGTAATGCAAACATATATATGATCTATGCAAGAAAAACAAATGCAAATGGAAAACCAAAAAATTAGCAAGCCAAGGGCTATGATAAATTGGAAGTGATGATAAAACGCCCAATCCAATGTCTCTACACATATCTCACCCAAAAATCTTCTAAAAGGATAGATCTAGCAATGGATAATAATCATAAAAGGACAATTCAAATGCAATAAAATAAAACACCACCAGATATGTTCATATCTATTGGGCTCAATGCTCAACTTTATAGGATCACTAGACAACAAACAAGCCTATCCAAGCAATCCAAAACAAACCACATAATCACACTCCAAACGACAAATGAAGGTAAATTATGTGACAACACAACTCAAACAAAGGTAAGACACTTACAAAACAGATCAATAGAGACCTCAGGGACCGATCAAACATGATTTAATCTCAGAAGTCAATGAGCTCTGGAATATTCCCAATTTACAAGCATTGCCATGACACACAGACTAGTCAACCAACAACACATCACGTAATAGGTATACTACAACAAGTGACAACTGCAAAATAAAAATAAAATAAAAAAATGAATCTACTTTAGATCAATTAGATATACCAGATATGAGAGATCTAAACTCTGGAGGAGTAACAAGAAGACAAATGAATTCACAAACAAAAAATAGAGGGTGATTTGGCCAGGATATATAAACTAGAGAAGAATTGAATATCCTTCCCCAGTGGAGTCGCCGGTTATGTTATTGGAGAAATCTCAATAGTATGGTGAGTTAGATCTCCCTAGGACCTACCTGTTGATCCTAAATAGACAATGGGGCTAGACTTCTATGGTTTTCCTAGATCTAAACAAACATTTCCTTTTATACAAAGAGATGATAGAGTGGGATACCTTATCTCTATAGGTTGTTCTCGTATGTCATGGCTGTTTTATCTCTTAAGATCCAACTTCAACTCCTGCAACCTGCTTCCTACACATACGCAACAAACAAACACCAATATCCTTCTTCTCCTAGTGTTATAAATCACTAATTTTATCTATATATAAATTGATATATTGATTGAAAGACCATATCCAAAGATTTGTAAATTAAATACAAACATATTTGGGGGAAAACCAATGATCTATTAATTAATATGAAGGAATTACATCAAATCCATACCTTAGTGATGGTGCATCATCTTTGGCTCATTACTCATTTCTTCTCCTCAACTTCTTGATCAAACTAGGATATCTGATTTTGGCTATTTTGAATAGGAAAATCACCTCTACAATTGGACAACATAACTCTACAAATGATTCGTCCTTCCCCTTACTCAAGGCTTTCCTTCTTTATATAGATCCTTGGAAGAGGCTTGAGAGAGATTTTAGATCTTCTAGAATCCAATAGAAACTCAAATGATGTGATTTCCTAGGCTCATGCCATGAAGATACAACTCACCCATCCCTTATCTCTTCGTAAATTATCGAATCTAGAAGGTTACATAGATCATTGCTTGTTGCACTATAGATGACATGTGACTATCGTCATGTGTTGTCTCTTATAGGTCCCAGGACGACCCTAAAAAAGTCCCAAATCTCAAGTAATAAATGTGCTTTGGATTTCAACTTGTATTGGATCCCCTTCTAGCATGTAGCATGGAAATTAAGGCCATAACACTGACTGGGCATCCAATTTGGCATTGGAAGTTTTTGGGAAAACTAGCCATCACAACATCTAGAAAAATCCTCTTTAGTAAAACGACCAAATATTCCAAACCATATAGAATTTTTAAACTCTGTTTGTTAGTCACCCAATTTGGGTCATTCTACAAAAAACCCATGTTTTAGAATTTTCGGATTCATATCCTTTGCTTCAGAAATCGTGTCGGAAGTTCACTTCCCAAAAACTACCATGTGTTGGCTTTCTATTCATTTTTTTTTTTTGGGGGGGGTTCCCAATGTTTTGAAAACCATCAGGGGGCTAACTCAAATGTGTTAACACCACTTAACTCAAATTAAAAATTTAAAACCATAGTTAGACCCCCCCTTTTGGTTAAACATTAAACATGGGGGGAGGGCTAAGCACGATTAACCTGCAAAAACACACTTTATTAATATAGATAATATATCAAATCATATATAAAGTTTATTAAAACTAATATAAAGTTTATTAACACATATTATTAAGAACAAAAATCAAAATTAAACTATATTGCATTATATTTAAATGTTTTGTTTAAAACATTTTGAAACAAAACTTAATAAAACTAAATAAAATTAAAAGAAAATATAAAAGTTTAAACTAGATAACTAACTAATTAACACTAATTTAGATTTTAACAATGAAATTTTATTAAAATTTATTTAATGTTACAACACAACCAATAGATGCTACTAGGAATATTAATAAAACAATAAGTAATAACTTACAAAATGCCAGTATCAATGCTTCTCTTCCAGGAAATAAGTCAAAGTCTTTGACTCCTTTCTTGCTAAATTTCAAAATAATCAATTGAAATGTGCACAATTGTTTGGTAGACTTACGGGCATCTTCAAATGTTATGCCATATTCTATCTATAGAAATTTGAATGCAAATCTAATCAAGTGTGCAACTCATATACTTCAACTTGGTAGAATAAAAGTCAAAGTCATTAGTGAAATGAAGAATTTCTTCATCAAAGTAGCTTCCAACTTCATCAAATAATAGATATCACTATAGTGGACATTCCTGAGACATATGGTTTATTGCTAAGTAAAGACTGGTCATAGAAGCTCCAAGGCTATTTTTCCTTAGACTAGTCACATCTTTGGTTTCCATGGAATGGACAACCAAATAAATTAGGATTGATCGAGAGAGACACACAAAACAAACAATAATTGATATTGATGCTACTAATAGCCCTCAACTTTTGAATTTCCAATTCTTAGAACTTATGTTATGGATTCTTACTTCATAAATTTCATTGTTGAAATTTCCAATATACCAAAAAGCTAAAAATCTAAATTGCTATTGCAGGAAGATAACTCTGATAAACTGGATTGTAATATTAATTATGTAAATTGTGTAAATTCTATTACTGAAAAGAATCTAAATCATGTAGATGCCAATAAAATAGGCCTTAGTATCAACCTAGACATTTGGACTTTATTTTTCGATGGTTCCAAATCCAAAGAGGGAGATGGAGTTGATTAATACTAGGGGTAAACACACATTTCTTTCTTGTAGATTAGAATTCGAATCTACTAAAAATATAACTTAATATGAGGCACTTGTACAAGGTCTAAAAAATGACATAGATTTGAAAATTGAAAAAATAAAAGTGTTTAGAGATTCTAAGATAATTGTTAGGAAAATTAAAAACACAATTATCCCCTCATTTAAAAAATTATCAATGGGAAGTTCATATATTGATCGATAGATTTGATACTTTCAACATTTATGTTGTCCCACATTCCAACAATGTGGTTGCTTATCCTCTTGCTACTACTGCCTCTAGATTATCTCCATTGGAAGAATTTGAAGCTAGCAGATTTGTTGTTGAATTGATCTAGATGTTTTATCTTCCAAATAATATCACGAACTGAAAAGTGTTTAAAGGTGATGAACAAATGATTGAATTTGTCACCAATGGAGACAATTTCAAAGACTTGACCATAAATGACAAAGAGTATCGAGAAAATCTAGAAGGTGGTAGCGAACAACCCACTGAGACAAAAGTGCATATAATGCCCAAGGGAGTTGTATATTTAGGAAAAATATTTGATTTTCAAAATAGGTTTAAAGGACCCCAAATGTAAAAACCAATAGTTCCACTCTAGGTCATGAAGTTATCAATTTAGGGACCGATCAAAATACAAAAAACATAAATCTTGGAAAAAGTTGTTCTTAATAGGAAAGACAAGATTATATAAAATTGTTTAGAACATATCAAGATGTATTCACACAGACATACAAAGACCTCAATACTTATGACATGTGTATCATCCAAAACACTATCCCAATGAACAACGATGTAAAAACCTTTTAGTAATAACTTCATAGGATGTGTCCTTTCCTTGAGTCCCAAGTCTAGAAAGAGTTGAAAAAACACCTCGATGCCAAAATTATTTTTCAATTGATGCATTATGACTGGTTAACCAACATCTCCATCATGGGCCAACGAGAAATCATTTAACTGGCAAAAACATAGTTCACAAAATTATGAGAGCTAGATATTACTAGCCTACTCTTTTCCATGATGCTCGCGCTTACACAAGAAAATGTAAAACCTATCAACTAAGTGTGAGAAGAGAGAAGAAATCATCAATACCCCTACAACCTGTCTCAATCACTAGAAGCTTTAAATAGTGGGACATTGACATCATAAGAGAAATAAACTCCCATTTGTCAAAACAAAAAGAAGTGCATTTTAACTGTGATGGATTGATTTACTTGGTGGGATGAAGTTTTACCTTTGACATAATTAAATGAAAGAGTAGCTATTCAATTTTTGGAACAACATTTAATCACCAGGTTCGGGGTTCTCTCAGTCATCATGCTCAATAATGTTGCTTATTTTTCTTCTTCATTATTCCCTGAATTTTATCTGGAAAAGGGAATAATTATTAGGAATTCACCTAACTAATATCCACAATGAAATGGAGTGGTTGAATAAATAAATAAAACATTTATTTGGTTTCTAAAAAATATTGTAATTGAGAATCACTTGAACTGGTACAATGCCTTAACTAACACTCTCTGGGATGATATAGTTACACCTAAAGAGGCATTCATGACTTCTCCTTACTATCTGTTATATGGGAAAGAGGAATTGAAAACACTTTTTATTCAGATAAGAAGAGATAGAGACCCCCACGTCATAATATGGATAGGCACTTGTACTACATAAATAATCAAAATGGATTTGGAAGGTATGGAACCCAAATTGGAATATGAAATTGGAATACCAATTATAGTCAAGGGGTCAACCTTCATCTACCCTCCAAAACATATTTGACACATTAATTATGCTAGAGGATGAGAGGGAGAAATCCATTACAAATTTTGTAGCTCGCTAGAAGATCGTAAAAATATGGTTTGATAAACACAAGGATTGTGAAAAAAAAATTGAGATATGTGATATGTTCTTGAAATGGGATGAATTCAGTGATCCCAAAGGAAAACACATGAATTTTCATAACTTATGGTTCTATCCTTACTATATTGTGGAAAAATCAGGAGCTGCCACTTATAGGTTACAAAGCCTTGGAGGTGAATTGGATTCCCTTTCTCTCAATGGTAAGATTATAAATTGGTACTTCACTTGAATTCTTACATATGTAGTAAACTGTATAGTAGTTTTGTTGTCTTTCACTAGCATGGCTTGTTTTTTGGGTGTGTTTTGAGTTTAATTTTCCCTAGTTAAGTTTGATTTGCATGTTTTCATTTACTCAGTCCAGTTTGCATGTTTTGGTTTTTTGGTTTTCCATAATACCTGAAACAAGGAACCTAGTTCGAGGTTGCACATTTGTTTCTTTCTTCTATCAAAATTAAAGTGAGTTGGCAACAAATGGAATTGGGAATAAGAAAAAGTTGATAATTTTTTTATGTGTAACTTTGAAATACATTCGACACTCTTTGGAGATAATTGTTGCAAGGAAATTCCTCTATGGATGTGGGTAAACCATAACAGATTAGTGACCACTTAAAGGTCGACAAATTCCAAGGAAAGAAAAGAAAGAAGTTTGTAACTACTTTAATAAAATAATAACTATTGGAAAAGAAGGAAATAAGACTTACTTGATGTCCGATGGTTGATGTAGATCCCAAGGATGGAATATTTCACGCCCCTTCCAAAACCTGCAAGACTTTCAAACACAAGACTACAAAGGAAGATAGTTATCTTATAACTAATTCTTATAAATTTTATAAAAAGCAGAAGTATTTGTGACAACTAGTGTTCTAGATAAATGGATATTAAAAAACAACGAACATACATGAAGAACACCAAAATTTGAAGGAAAGAGTATTGTTATTATTAAACAATATATTTGAGGGGTAGTTGTTACCTACACTTGTTGTGACATTGCTCCTTGAACAGATTATAGGTCCCTCCACCTATGCTACTGCATATGTAACAAACCTCTAAATCCAATTCATAAACAAACCCAAAGAGAATCCAAGGATATTTCTTGGTCAGATAAGGAGATGCATGGAAATGGCTGGTAACAAGGGTTTCCAGGTCTGAGGACAAAAGCAACAATGGGAATACATAAGCTTGTAGATGAGGTGGTATGCAACCAACATAACTTTGCTTTATGGTTCATTAATTTCTCCTCATGGATCATTCTCTCTTTATATCATCACCAAATAGTTGGAGATGGTTGTGTACAGAAAAAAAAAGAGTTAGGAAACTAACCAAACCCGTAACTCAATGCACAATTATGCAAAATTATAATTTGTTGAGAATTTAATGACATGTATGAGACTTTCCTTGGAGAAAATCACGTATATGTGTGTTGTATAACTATTAAGGTGCGTACAAGTACCAAAATATTGTTTCTTAGATATTCCAAAGAAGGTGTGGAACCTTCCACTGATTTTCACAATGAGGGTAACACCCATGGATCCTCAAAATATGTGGTTTCAAAATGAACTCACTTGCATGACGGGGATCAAGGGGATTGATTTATTGTAGCCAAATGGGGTATCACTAATAAACAAGATAGGCAATGATAATTTAAATGTTTCTAGTAACAAATGATACATTCTAATACCAATGCTCTCAGTTGTCGTCTGATAGTTTTTTATCAACGAGACCATAGCTCCTAGATTCATGACAAAGTCAGAGTGGGAAAATGACATTTATTCTATAGTGACGATATTCCCTTTTGTTGATGGCCAAATATGACCATATTCAACATGGAGGAAATCTCCCGGTAAAGATACCAATTAGATCTTTATCTATTGTAAGTGGCGATTTCGACTGGTTTAGGTCCAGTTACCTAAAACTATCTAATCTATTAAATTCAAAATATATACACCTTTTAATCAATTGATGATTTTTTACCTTTTATTGAATAACAAGCTAACTTATCAATATATACAGATCTTAAACTATATACAACAGATGAATTAATTCTAATTGACACAAAAGTTACCTCTATGAAAGAGGATTTGTTTTCTTTTGAAAAGCATGTATAATGAAAGTAAAAGAGATGAACTAAAACATAATAAAACTAAAAAGAAAAATCTAAACATTGGGCCCAATTATTAATAGTTTATGAATCTAAGTAAAATAAACGATGTTCTAAATATATAGATCTTCAAAACAAATATTTAGTTAAATCAACTGAAAAATGAATTATTAAACTTGATTAAATAATTAACACAGATGATGTAGGAGCATCGCTATCAAATCAAGAAAGTGAGGGATGAAGCGAATTGACACCTCAACACATTGAAAGAACCGAACCGACTCTTAACCAGCTTGGTAGCGGTGTGGAGATTTTTTTAATTTCTCATTAATTAATTAGTTGTATGTAAAATCAGGCCACTGTCTGAAATAACGGATCATTGTAAATCATTACACGACTGTAAAATATTACAGGTGTAGGTTATTATCCCTTATTAGTCATTTGGTTTCATTTAATTAAGTTGAGTAGGTAACCTCTAGAGTAGAAGGTGATAGAACTTAGATAGGAGGAAGAGGAGCCGAGAAGTGGTATCCGTTTTTTAGACAAGTTTTATTCATTGTATTGTGTCTGTAAGAGATAGGACTTGTAATCATGAGTTTTGGGAATGAATAAGACATAGGATAATTTATCCAATTGTATAGTGTTGATACTGTTTTACAATTTTACTGTTGTTATGAGTTTTGTGAATGTATGAGATTTAGGGTGAATGAATGAATTCATGAAGAATTGAATAAATTTCAATTGTTTCTCTTCTGTAAGTTTATGCAAGAAGTGCATATTGAATGCAAAGATTGTGTGTGACAAAGTATTTTTCGAATCAAAGCTCATAAGAGATAGCATGGAATTTTTATGCAGAGTGTGCATATTGAACGCAAGGAGTGCGTATGCGAAGTCTTTGACTTGGAGAAAAATTTGGATAAATAACTTGGTTTTCTCATAATACAGTGCAGAGGTCAGTTGTAAGGAGTGCACAGGACCAAAAATCGCCTAAGTGTCGAAGAAATCCCTTTGAGGAATTCAAAGTTCGAAGGAAGAACAAGTACATAGGATTTAGTGGGAGAAATCCTTTAGAAGAAGAATTTTTGAAGGTTAGACAAGATAAAGGGTTAAGATTCACCCAGGAGGAGCCCAATCATTTCAGACCGTTAGATCTTGGAGAAGTCACATATTGGTTAGTCGTGAGGATCCTTCAGAATTTTCAAATTGGAATATTTGAAGTGAAGAGGAGTGAAAACCTCTGAAGCATGAAGTCAGGAAGTGGATCTCAATCGTTGGTTGCGGGAGAGATAAGGACCGTTGATTATCTAGGGAGAATTTAGGGTTTACGATTTGGGAGAGACAGGTGGAGCCATTTTTAAAAAGGCCGAAAACTGAAGTTCCAAAATAAATCGTAGCCATCGATCTGTTGGAGACACGTGTCAGTAGACCGCAAGCTTCAGATAAAAGCATTTCGGAAAGGAGCCCAGATCTCAACCGTTGATCACGAAACACCGTCGAGGTCAAAAGATCGACGATCGAGTTGGATTGCGTGGTCATAATATGATCGAAATTTAAAAATATGAGAGTAGGCTGCAATTAGAATGACGGTATTTGCAAAGGGATACGTGGCAGTTGGAGGTGAATTGCGGGGAGAAAGACGGGTTGGTCTCAAACCACTCTTGGTCGCGTCCATAATCACATAATTACGTGAGGTCATAGCCCATGGTCACATGCAGAGAGAGGCTAGTGTGGAAGACCTAGCGCCCAGAACCTAAGCAAATTAGAAAGAGTGTTTAGAAGGGATCACATGTATTATACAATTTGCGCTAAAAGAAAAAAGGGGCCTAAGTGAATTGTTTCAGAGGACAAGTAAAGACCCGGAGAGATAATCCAACTCAAGAGTTTAATATCCTAGACTGGGAGGTTGCGCAACCCTTTGGAGAGAAGGGGGGTTTTCATCAACAGACTTATAATCCCAATAGTAATTCATATACATGCCCGCAGGGGTGCAGACCGATTGGCAAGTGCCATGTAAATGGAAGGAAATATGTAAAGGAGGTCTCAAGTTTGATTCTCACCCCGATTTACTTGTGGTCCATGCTTTTGGGTTGTGTGGTGCACCTGGGGTTATAGTGGTAGCAGACGGGTATTGACCCCATGTCACGCCAGTACGAGAACCGCAAGTTGTCGATTCCCCCAGTACAAAAAAAAAACCAAAAAAATAATAATTCATATAAAGCACATAATCTAGATAAAACATTGATTTCAAAAATAAACAACTCTAATATGAGTAATAGTACCAAATACTTATTGCTTGTAATGATATTCAAATTCATAAAGATATTCAAAATAATGTATCAAAACTGAAACTTGTACACCACTGTTTAAGCTATGTTTTCTTTCCAAAAAACTGAACACTCCCCTGTTTCATTGTCTTACCTTCACTATTTTATAATGAAGGAATTCAAAAAAAGAAATTAACTTCCATAACCATAAACAATTATCCATTTAGAATGGGAAAATAACAAAATTGTTTAATTCCCGAATCTAAATTAACTAAGTATATAAAAATAAAAACTACCAACTATTCAATTTTAGAATTCTGTTTGGAAACAAATTTTCTCATTACCCACATTTTCCAGAACATTCTTTTTACACTTGTAAAAACAAAAAAAAAACAAAAACTTAAATTAATAAAATATAAAAACAAAAATTAGAGTTGCTACAGAATTTGAAATTCTGTAGCTACAATTTTATTAACTAAAATTAATGAAATGCAAACTAAACTAAAAAATACTAAACTCATACCAATAACCAAAATATTTTAAAACTGAGTATTACTGGGAATGGTCTTGAAATCAGAATTAACGAAAATATTAACTCTTGGAGAGTCACTGTTAACTGCATCTTTCTTTTTATCTTCTTTGAACCCTGAAACTTGTCTTCTTTGGCTATCAATCAAATCTCTATTCTTTGATCTAAGGAGTTGATTTTCTAATTCCAAATCAATTATATTATCATGTAACACTCGAACCATTGAATAATATGTATCCTTCTAGAAGGAAAACTCCAAATTGGGACCAGTTTCAGTTCTTTCTTGTAATACACCAATGCCGATCCCTTATGAAATGTAATGATGTTTATAGGTTGGTGAGGGAAGTAATTTTAATCTTGTAGGATTATGTTTTATTAGGCAAAAGAGACTAGATGCTAAGGTCAGTGGGCCTGATTCTGTATATGTAACTATGCATATTATTGTTGGCACAGGGGCAGACCCAGGGTTCACTCCAAGAGCGCACCAACAAGCCCTAGCTACTAGCCCTTTCGGCAACACCTGCAAAGAAGATGTAGTCTCACCTGAAGCAACTAAGAGGGGGGTTGCAGGACAGAGATGTCTACAACCAGGGGAATATCAAGTGGAACTAATACACCAATAATGCAACATTCATATATCTCTTATCAACTAGATCTACTCTACACAACTATAAATTTGATCTAACATAATAATGCAAATAACAATATAACAATGACAGAGATCCAAGAATCAATCACACATACGACACAACATATACGTGGTTCACCCTCTCTCTAGGGCTATGTCCAACGAATTGTGCTTATGATATATTTAGATAAATCTTACAGTTCTGATCTGCGCTCTTAGTCAGCAGATCTTCTCTTTGTCTCCCACCTTCATACACACCCAACTACATGACTTGATATTCACACCCAGATGAAGATCTTAATATACCAGAAGGCTCTCACTCTCAACACTCCTCTCTCTCATAGTACAATAATCTCTCAACCAACAATAATCAATATCAATACCCAACACTGGTACCCCCCTGACCTAGGTCCTCTTGACCTCTATTTATACATTATAGTCCCTCATCGACAACTTTAGGTCGAAACCTAGGTGTCAAAACCCTAATTACCCAAAACCCTAAGTGTCTAAAACCCTAGGTCAACTTGACCCATCTTTTCAGGGCTTCACCAACCTGTCTTTCCTCCCTTCTCACACGGTGCTCCTAAGCATCCAATGGTGGCTTTCTCTACTTGCTTAGTTTTCCTTGATCCATATTCCTTGTTGATATGTCATCCTTGATCTCCTCATCCAATGGATTTATTTTCCGTACTTTGCTCCAACTTTTCTTCTCTTTTTCTTACTTCAACCCAATGACAGTCACTGTGTCTCCCGCACAATTCACGTTTGAACTTTTCTTCCTCGATCTTCACTTCCTTTCATAACCAAGGTCCAAAAGGCCCCCAACACTCACCTATGACTCGTTCCGAGGCACTTCAAATCTGATCCTTCCCTTTCACTTCAACTTTGGACTACGCAGTACAACCTTTTCTTTTTGATTTATGCCTCCTTCCCATCCTTGTGAAGACTGTATTTTCTGTGTCTGGTACCTAGTTTCAATTGCACCTGGTACCTAGACCCTTTTCTCCTTGCTTTTACTAAGATCTGCAAGGAAGCTGGTTGACATAATACAACTTCAACCAACTCCCATTCACTAATCCTTCTTTCCATTCTCCCTTCAACGTCTTCGACTGCGCAACTCCTCCTTCTGTAACATAGGTGATCTCATATGGTCCAAGCCAATGCATTCTGAACTTCCCTAGATGTCTTATAAATTTAATTTCATACACCATTACTAAATCACCTTGCTTAAATTCCCTCTTCTTGATGTGTCTGTCATGATAGGCTTTCTCTCTTTCCTTTTGTACCTACTGATGGAATCCTGCAATAAATCTGTTTTATTATAGTTCAACCAGTTGGGCAAGCCTCTCAGGAACAACACCAGTATCATCCATGTCTGTAAATGAAACAATTCTTAAGCTTGGTACCGAGTACTCCATCGGGACAACAAATTCGAGACCATAAACCAACTTGAAAGGGGTCTGCATTGTTAATTTCTTGCAAGTGATTCTATAAGCCCATAGTACTGCTGGTACTCTTAAATCCCAGTCATCCCTATTCACACTACAAATATTTGTCAATGCTATCTCCAAGATTTTGTTGAATGCTTCAACCGTTTCGTTTGCTTATGGATGGTAAGGTGTACTCTTCTGATGGTGAACTACAAATTCTTCAATCAGGGATGCAACTGTCTTGTTGATGAAATGAGTGCCTTGATTGCTCATAAGGGTCTTAGGGAATCCAAACCTAGTTATTATTTTATCAAATATAAAATGTGCAGCTGTAGTTGCACTACAGTCCTTGACTGCTCTTGCTTCGACCCATCTAGTCAGGTATTCAATCGCAATGATAATGTACCTTTCTCCTGTACAATTCACTGGTGGGTTTATAGGTCCCATGAAGTCAATGACCCACTTTTCAAATGCTTGTAGGGTCATCTGTAGTTCTAGTGGCATTTCATCTCTTCGGGATGGTTTTCCAACTCTCTGGCATACATCATAGGCTCTGGTATACTCTTTAGCATATATGTGTAAAGTAGGAAACCAAAGGCCAACTCGTAGAACCTTCTGTGTAGTTTCTTTCCCTGCGTAATGTCCTCGTACGATGCCTTCATGAGATTCTGCAAGGATCAGCGGGCGCTCTGCCTCCATCACACATATTCTTAGTATCTCATTAGTTCCCATATTATATAGTTTACCAACTATCAATGAAAAGTCTGCAACCCGCACCACTAGCTGTTTCTTTTGGGAAATTATATACTCACTTGGAGCCATTCCTTTTGACAGGAATTGGACTATGTCTATAAAGTGGTCATCCATCTTCCTAATGGCGAGTAATTGTGCATCCGATAGTGTATCCTCCAGACTGGTGGGTTCTTCACCATGTTCCATCTTCGATAGGTGGTCGGGTCCCTTGTTCATTCTTCCTGGCTTAACTATGATCTCAAAATCATATTCTTGAAACAGGAGGAACCATATGCATATTCGCCCCCCCAACATTGGCTTGTTGACTAGGTACTTCAATGCAGAGTGATCGGTAAACATTTTAAAGTGTCCTCCTAGTAAGTAATGGCAAAATTTTTGCAGCGCGTACACCATGGATAATCCTTCTCTCTCTGTAGTAGTGTAATTGATTTCAGCTATAGATAGATTTCTGCTGGCAAATGCTAATGGATGGTCAATATCCCCTTCTCCAGGTTGTGCCAATACTTCTCCTAATGCAATAGAAGACACATTGGCATGCACATGAAATTCTCTGCTCTAGTCTGGAAAGACCAGAATGGGCACAATCACCGTCTTTTGTTTCAGTGTGTCGAAGCTCTACTGACATTCATCTGTCCAACCAAACTGACAGTCTTTCTTTAATAAATTCTCCATTGGCACAGTAATCTAAGCATATCCTTTGATAAATTTCCTATAATAGCCTATATGTCCTAGCGCAATGCACAGTTGTTTGATTGAAGTAGGAGACGATAAGTCAACTATAATTGCAATTTTTTATGGATCAACTAGAAATCCTTTCTTGCATACAATATGTCCTAATAATACTCCAAATGGTGAGAAGAAGATGTACTTCTTCAAATTTAAAGCAATTTGACACTGCCTGCATTTGTCCAACATTAGTCTTAGACATTCAATATGATTTTTCAACAAACTAAAAACAGTCCAGTCATCAAAATAGGCTTCTAAAAACTTATGCAAAAATTATTTGAATGCTTCGACCAACACCCTGGAGAAGATGGCTAGGGCATTATTCAGTCCAAATGGCATCACTGTGTATTGGTAGGATCCCCATTCTGTGGCAAATGTGGTCTTGTGGCGGTCCTCCTTGGAAATCTGGATCTGATGGTATCCTGAAAACCCATCTGTAAAAGAATATACCTCATGGCCTCCCACATTATCCAACACTTCGTCTGTGAATGGTGTAGGGAAAGGATCATGCAAACAAGCATCATTCATCTCCCTGATATCTACATAGATCCTGATCTCTCTCGTCTTCTTGTCTTGCACCACCATAGGGCTGATCCACTCTGACTCTTCAGCAGGTTCAATAATCCCTGCTTATAACATTCTGTCGAGCTCAATCTTCACTTTTTCCTTATATTTCAGGTTCAATCTGTAGGGTCTTTGCTTGAATGGCTTCACATTTGGTTTCAAAGGTATTCTCATCTCTCCCATAGGTCCTTTGATACCCTTCATATCAGTGAACTTGATTGGAAACAAGTCCTGATACTCGTGCAGTAATTCTGTAATTTTGTCAATGGTAGCAGCATCCCAGTAATCTCCGACATTGGCAAGCTTTGATGTCTCCTCTGTCCCAATATTGACTTTCTTTATCTTGATCAGCTGTCCAATAAATGACAGCTCAACTCTTGGTCCTTCCACATCCCTGTGGCCTTTTGTCTAAAAAATGTTTACCTTCCTCAGATCATCATCTACGTCGGCATCAATGCTGTAACATACTTGTAGTTTCTGGAATGGCCCAGTCCATTTGTCCACTTCTTTCTCTAAAGGGATGCTATATGCCTCCTTAAATACTTTATGCCTCACAATATGTAGTGCTTGATCTACTGAAGGAAATTCACTTTCAAACAAAAAGGTGGTTACAAAATTCTGAAGCATACCTTCCCAATCTGCAGTGATGAGGCACAACTCTGCTTGAAGGTACCAATTAATAGGGGTCGTGTCCAGCATGTTAATGAATCTGTGTACCCATTTTTCTCGAGGAATGTCACTCTAGGATTCTTCACAGCTTTGTAAATGGTCCTTTGGGAAGCTTCGACCTGTGTACCTCACTTCGTAGCTTTCTACTTGTGCTGAGAACCACGCTGTCATCAAGATTAGACATTGTGTCCAGTCTGTAATATTGCTTTTGTGCGTCCCCCACCATCTTCCTGGTATAGCTTTCAGGGCCTCATCCATAGCCAACAACCTTTGTTGTGCTATTAAACTTGTTTCAAAATCTGAGAGGAAGGCTTCTAGAGGGTTTAGACCATCAAAGGTAGGCAAGTTACTTAGTGTTTTACCAATCCAACAAAATTCTCTGGTCAGTCGAGCACATCTCCTTGTGGATACTTCATACATCTGGTTCTTCCAGTTCTCCAGCACTTCTTCTGAATATGGTGAATAGGCACTGTCACTTCACCAACTTAGATTTCCATTGGCAGTAGGGTTGATATAATCCTGCTGTCTGGTTGTTAATTTATATATGTTTTCTAGTTCATATGCATGGTCTTCTTCTCTGATAGGATCTATATATCGCAGACCCTCATCTGGATCTAAGGGTGCAATGACCCTAAGGCCAACTCTTTCAAATGTGATGCATATTTTCTTTAAATCAACAACAGTAGAATTGTCTAAGGCCTAATCAATTCCTAGCAATGAAGGGTAAGGGCAACTATCATCAACAATTTCAATTACCTCAAAATCTGCAAAGGTCCTAACTCCATCGATGTCCACAGGGACATGCTCCAATCATCCAAATGGGCTGACAACTTGCTGATTAGCCATTCTAAGTCTGATAGGGGAATATATCAACTTCGGTTTTCCCATTAGTGCCCAAGTTTTCTTCGTCATGACATTGACCTTTGACCCTAAGTCGAGGACCACATAGTATATATTATACTCTCCTATTTGAGCATTCAAATGTAATTCTTTGTTTGTTATTCTCTTCCAATCTAGTGTACTACCTTGTTCAGTAAGGGGTCTACCTTTCCTAGTTCATACTGCCTTACTAGGTTCTGTAACTCTTGCACAACATTCTCATCCCGAATTAACTTAAGACAAGTGTACAAAAATTCGATGAGTTTACTTACCTCTTTTCCTTCTTTCAGTGAAGCCGATTGATCAAATGCCTGAGGCATTCCACACTCTTTTATTTCTAGTCACATTTTATATGAGGATCCTTGGTTCCCCTTGAACTCCTGTTTTTCTTTCTCAAATATTTGTCTTTCTTTCCTTGCATCAAAATCCCGAGTCTTCTCCACAGCTTTCCTGATACCCTACTCTTCTGCGATATTTCTTTGTATTGTTCTATATTCTCCTATAGTAGAACCTCCTCGAGTAATAACAACAACTCTAGGGTCTGTTCCATGTGATTCGACATATATCAGTTGCACTTGTGGGTTCTGCTAGGGTCCTTGTCTTTCCTAAAGCTTAGCTAGCAACACAAGGCATTCTTCTATGACGTGCTTGAAAGAGTTACAATAACTGTAGGTTGTGCAAGGATTCTGACAATCCCTTGCCAAATGTCCTGGCTGCACACAGTTATAACAGATTATTTGTCCTTAGCCTTGGCCCATACCTCCTCATCCTCGCCCTCTGTATCCACCATGAGGATTGAAGTTTCCTCTCCCTGGAGAGTTGTACTGCAGAGTGTTTCCTTCTTGCTGTAATTCGCCTTGAATCTTGTATATGTCCCTCGACCTCTCATGCATGAGATTGTCAGATCTACAATATTGATCATCATTCCCCACTGATTTACAGAATGTGCAATACAAGTTTGTGGGTGTCTGAACATACTTCTGCATGTAATAACACTCACTTGGGCGTTGCTTATTTCTGCATACATCACACTAGGGCAGGTTAACTTGCTTCAAGGGGTTCGATGCTCCTGAGGCCAATTACTCATGGAATAAGGGACAATGTTCCTTATCATGACCTTTGGATCTGCATCTTACACACCAAATATCTTCTCTTTTGTCCTTCCCCTTGCCCTTATTCATATCCTCGATCTACAAAGACAAACTAGTTAGCTGGCTCAATATATGGCTCATGCCTGAGCTAGATTCTCCCATAGGTGCCGATTCAAGCTTCATGGCAATCTCCAAAGCTTCTGCCTGCGATGAAATCTTTTGCTGCATCAGAGGGAGTCTGATGTGTGGTAACAACACCGCGATGAACCATTATTTGTTCTGTTCATCGGGGATCTGAAAAGTTAATCAACCTGTTAGGGTATTGAATCTCTGGTCGAATTCCCAAACAGGTTCTGCTACCTTTTGTTTGATCTATTTTATCTCTGTAATACATTGTGACTCCGAATCAGGTTTCTTAAACTATGCAATCATCGCATTCTTGATCTCGTACATTGGCTTAGGCTTCTCCATTCCTTGGACAAGTTTCATGTACCATCTCAGCGCGCGGTCCCTTAGTGTAGTGCTGAACTGGGTTCTCTTGATGGATTTGTTGGTGATACTTTTAATATTCCACACGACCTCACACAGGAACCAGTGTTGATCAGGATCCTCAGATCCATCTCATCTACCATAGAATTCCCTAGGCTTCCTGTCTAAGTATAGGTTGAGTTTCTAGTAACAACACTCTGAAGACTCTAGTGGTGCTGGCTACTTGGTGCTATTGAAACAACAGGAGGGTTAATGTTACTTACTTTAGTAATCTGCACAGTTCTCAAGGTTTCTGGCTTGCTTTGGCAAAGTTCTTTAGCTTCCCCTTCCTCTGTTCTGGTGGGTTCTGAATGTTCTTCGTCGATTAGATATACCTCTTCTCCACTATAGAAACCCTCTTCTCCGTAGTTTTTCTTAAACAGGTTCTCAAGGTGAACCCCTCTGAATACTCTTCCACTACGCGTATGTCCAACTTCTATGTCACTGCCACTGTCTAAATTTCTGAATATTATCCTTTTCAGGTCCAACCAATCTACTGTATCTTCAAGACATTATTTTCATGCAACAACATCTTAATTATCAGCATCAGAAAGTGCACAAATTTTCCTCTGGGTCCTTTGAAAAAGTATTTCTAGGCTTGGTTATATGATTCTACCCTATCAACAGAAAATTTGGTGATATAACATCCAATGGTACTATCAAACCAATGATCTATTTCTCTAGATACAGCGTTGTCAACTCTCTTGACCTTCTGGATCAGTGCTGGTGTCCAAACCACATGAGGTCTAGATCTGATCTCGAACTGGGTATCGACTAACCTAGCCAACCACTCAAAAAACTCCCAGTGGATTCCTCCAAAGAAGATCTCATGAATGTCGGTGAAGATGTATCTTTGTAGCCAATATTCAATACTCAGTTTAGGGTTCTTGTTCTGGGCTTCAACGAAGTCCCTCTCTTGATCCTCTATCCAATTTTGAATCTCTTTCTTCGATGGGAACCACCTTGACATTCCCTTAAAAAGATTCTGGTCCTAGAAACATAACCATTTGTTGGCACAGGGGTAGACCCAGGGTTCACTCCAAGAGCGCACCAACAAGCCCTAGCTACTGGCCCTTTTGGAAACACCTCTAAAGCAGATGTAGTCTCACCCGAGGAAGCTAAGAGCGGGGTTGCAGGACAGAGATGTCTACAACCAGGGGAATATCAAGTGGAACTAATACAACAATAATGCAACATTCATATATCTCTTATCAGCTAGATCTACTATATGCAACTATAAATCTGATCTAACATAATAATGAAAATAGTAGTATAACAATGATAGAGATCCAAGCATCAATCACACATACGACACAACATATATGTGGTTCACCATCTCTGTAGGGCTACGTCAACATAACCGTGCTTATGATATATTAAGATAAAGCTTACAGTTCTAATCTGCACTCTTAGTCAACAGATCTTATCTCTTCTTCTCTCTGTATCTCACCTTCCTATGCACCCAGCTGCAAGACTTGATCTTCACACCCAACTGAAGATCTTACAATGCCAGAAGGCCCTCACTCTCAACACTCCTCTCTCTCACAGTACAATAATCTCTCAACCAACAACAATCAATATCAATACCCAACACTGGTAC
>JZKD02S1785482.1:54573-102498 GCA_000966675.3 Picea glauca | reverse complement strand
TGCAGAAGACAATGTAGCACGACAATAGATCTTGTTGGTTCTATTTTTGTTTCCTTCCCAAGGGTTAGGGTATTCAAGGGTTCTACAGACAAGGGTTTTCCCTATGCTATAGCTCTTTGATATATGTGTGGGGTCCAACAGTAGTACTCGACCCAATATCTCAGGGCACCAACTAAGGAGGCTAGACCGTACCCATAGTCGTACTACCTGACTACCCAGGTACTATAGAGTATCTTCCCGAGTGTTGTTCTCGGTGGCACTATAGCAGTCAAGCAGTCGATCGATTTATCTACAAAGGGCTTTAGAAGATCTAGGCCGATCCGTATATAGGTGTTGTTTGATGTGCTACGACTCGAAGGGGTACCAACAGGGGTTACAAGGGTGGCCAACAGATGTGTTCTTAAGTACCACTTGTATTTCCTACGTGTATGAATCTGCGACCACAGGTTTATGCGCGTAACGACAGATCTTTGTAGCTTAAAGACGTCGGAATACATCTCTACGCTGAAAAAAAAATTAACCCACAATTTTTTGCCGAGGAAGGTGCTCTGATACCACTTGTAATATTCCAGATATAAAAAGTATGTAGAACAGAAATAAATAGCTAGAAATGGCAAATGAACAACAATATAATGAGAACAACACCACGATAATACCAAAATAACACATCATCTCAACTCAGTCCAGAGGAGTATGATTCACCCATCACATGGGCATTCTCACAGATCATCTCAACTCAGTCCAGAGGAGAACGACCTGGAGAATGTGTCATGAAGCTGCAATCATCAACAGTAAAAAGAGAGAGTTTTGTGTGGCGTGGCCCAACCTGGGTGGATGGGAACGTTCCACTATCGATATCAAAGGAGTGGCATTTGTTTAGTGCTCTCTTGCACATATAAAATGTATCTTTACATTTTTTTTTAAATGAAAAAGATTGACTTTTTATAGAAGTGTGGCATAGAAAAAATGAATTCTACGTATAAAGATCATAAGCTCAAGGAGTCAACTCAATTGATTGCCACCATATTGTTGGATATTTTGCTAATTCATGTCAGCCCATAAAAGCCATCTAAATTAAGTGCACTAGTTTACACAGAGAGTTTATTAGAGATACCATTTAAGAATCTGGGAACACATCCCTCAGATTTCTCAATATTGTTAATAACTCATAGATTTTAATTTAGTTGAATCACTTGAAATTACCAACCAAAATATTGAAATTACCAATAAATATATTTTATAAAAAATAAAAAAAATTTACAAAAATTTATTTTTAAAAATACATATAAAAACCAAAATAAGTTTAAACCTTTAAAGCTTAATTGAGAAGCCATCATGATGCAAATCATCTATCGATAAATAAACAAATTTTGAATAAAAAAGTTTGAAGGCAAACAACTTTGTGGTTTCCATTAATTTAACATTAATCTTAACCTGAAATTTAAAAAATGTGGATAAAATATTTAATGACATTTCATGGAAGAATTCTAAAGTATGGCACTATGAAAACGAAAGAATCTTTTTGTTTCATTCAACTCATTACCAAAGAGTAACGTAGATATACAAAATTAATACAAATACCTATCGTGAAGAAAGGACGATGCAAACAATATAAATACACGGAAGTAAAAACGAAAGTTCTCAATCGTTGATGGCGTGGCATCTCATGCAGGACTATATCTTTGTCTATGTCTAATGAACTAAGCAGCATGCCCGCTAGTGTTACCGGAAGAGGCTAACTGGTACACGCTACAGTAGGTCTCTATAGCAGTCATGGCCAGACCCAAGAACACACCGACTGGAGCCAATGATGAAGGGGAGGAATATGGTGAAAATGAGGATGAAGATTTTCCTCCAAGTGAGGATTTCCAAAGTACTACTAATGATGATGAATATTTTCCTCCAAGTGAGTATTTTGAAGGTACCGATGGGGATGATGAAGAGTTTCCTTCAAGTGAGGATTTTCAAGGAAGTAAAGAAGATGATGAAGATTTTCCTCCAAGTGAGAATTTTCAAGGGAATAAAGAGAAAGATGAAGATTTTCCTCCAAGTGAGGATTTTGCAGGTATTGATGAGGATAATGAAAATTTACCTCCAGGTGAGGATTATTAAGGTAGTAGAGAGGACGATGAAGATTTTTCTCCAAGTGAGGATTTTGAGGGTACTAATGAGGAGGATGAAAATATTCCTCCTAGTGAGGATTTTCAAAGCACAAATAAGGATAATGGAGATTTTCCTCCAAGTGAGGATTTTGAAGAGACTAATGAGCACGATGAATATTTTCCTCCAAGTGAGAATTTTGAAGGGACTAATGAGGATGGTGAAGATTTTCCTCCAAGTGAGGATTTTCAAGGGACTAATGAGGATGATGAAAAGTTTCCTCCAAGTGAGGATTTTGAAGGTACTGACATGGATGGTGAAGGTATTGTTTTAGCAGGAGAAATCAAAGGTTCCAATGAAGATGATGAAGAGTTTCCTCCATGTGATGATTTCCAAGGTACTAATGAGAATTTTGAAGATTTTCCTCTAGGTCATCATTTTGAGGGCAGTAATGAGGATGATGTAAAATTTTCCTCAATTGGAGATTTCAAAAGTAGTGAAGATGATTATGTCGATTGTGGACACTTTCTTGCAGGTGATTGTGTTGTTGATGATGATATTGATATTTCTCTTCTCAACGAGATTATCAATGAAGATGTTGATGGACCTAGGAATGGAGATCATGTTCTAAATCATTCAGGTGCAACAAATCAAGGTGATCAACAATCTCTTGTTCCGTCTCCTCAGAATGTTATGTATGATTATAGTGAGAATGATATTCATCCTAGTGATGTTGTTGAAATAGTGGAGAGATTGCAAAGAAATATTGTGTCCAGGACGAGGACTAGACCTTTTTATATCAATCCAAATCATTCTAGTTATACAAGGTCCACGAAATAATTTCTCACTAAATCATTTTCCATCGATGATTTGATTTCTAGTGATTGTTTTCATAAGAATTGTTTGAAAAGTATAGACTACATGTATGCCTTGCAGAAAAGGAAGAATTATTTGTCAATGAATAAGAGCATGAAAAATTCATATTTCGTGCGGTGCACGATATCTATGGAGACATGATACGATTATTGCATTGGTAATCTTTTACTTTGTAGAAAGGATTTCAGACAAATCCACTCAATTGGTAATATTCGTCCATCAAGGATCCAAGCAAGATTGGAAAAAGATCCTACATTTTATTCAAAGGTACATCATGGATGAGATATTGGCCCATTGACAAGCACTGCATTGCCATGGATGTGAGACTTATTTTCTAAACATGGAGAGTCTGTGCCAGATAGAGAGACAATACATATTCCAAATAATTTCTCGAGGAATGAAATCTACAAGTTATACAAAGAATATGTTGAAAGAGTTGAAGGAAATCATAATTTTATTTCATATGCATATTTTACAGGAGTATGGAAGAGAGAATTCAACAATGTTCGTATTCCTAAGAAGTCAAGGATGGGGATTTGCAGTATATGTGCTTCTTTTAAAGCAAGAAGAGAAAAATCTGAAGGGGTAAAAATAGGTATATATTTACAATTTTTTTTTGTTTAAATTCAATAGTTATCAACCATGAAAACATATTATCAATATTTTCATTTTGTGTCATGTGCAGATTCTATAGTCAAATCACTTCAAGAAC
The DNA here is from genome assembly GCA_000966675.3 of Picea glauca. Classification (NCBI taxonomy): domain Eukaryota; kingdom Viridiplantae; phylum Streptophyta; class Pinopsida; order Pinales; family Pinaceae; genus Picea; species Picea glauca. Next base: position 98,810 of record JZKD02S1785482.1, on the reverse strand, counting down.
ATAGGAATCAACAATCAAGTGAAAGGAAAAAGTTGTACAAGCATAGAAAGAAGTGTTATGTTGCTCCAGATAAATATATGGGTATGATAATTGATGGCATGGACCAGAAAAAAAAAAACTTCTGCCACGTTTTGTTCGTACACCAAAAAATTTACAGGAAGAGAATTTCATTCAGTTTCACTTGGTTGGTTGTATGGTTTTTAATGGAACAATGTGTCAAAGGGTTTACTTCAAAGCTCCAAATATTCATAATGATGCAAATCTGACCAACACCATAATTCATCATGTGATTAGTCACTAGTATGGTAATCTTCCTCAAATTCTATATCTGCAATTGAACAACACTAGTCGTGAAAACAAAAATCAAATTGTCTTTGGATATCTCAGCATGCTTATTGAACTGGGAATCTTTCAAAAGGTTAAATTCGGTTTCCTTCTTGTTGGACACACGCATGATCATATTGATCAAATGTTCAGTCGTTTTTCAGTAACATTGAAGAGGGAAAATGTTGGAAGCCTACCATCATTAATTTAATGTATTAAGAATTCTAGAGCCTATTTTTCACATATTAGAAGAAATTATTGACATGTGAAGATTTATCTAGGGATCACAAGGTGAAGAAAATTGTATTGAGAAACTTAATGACATTAGCTTCCAACATCAATTTTTCTTGAAAAAAGTTGAAGTGAAAACACGTATATGGGGCAAGAAGTATTCAACTACTGTAGAATGGGGGCCTTCATCAGGTTTGTCATTTTTTAAGTTCATTCCAGATCATCCAATATTATTTGCATCAAAGTTAATGTTATTACAATCACTTGCTGAAATCCATAATGCACGAAGGAGTAATAGAGATGTAGATTATTCTGAATGCTTGGAGGAAATAAAAAAAATCCATTAAAGATACATATGAGTACTTTGATGTTGTTTTTTTTTTCTTAGTATCTAGGGGAATTGGTAACAACGACGGTATCTAGCTATCGCATGACACGTGGTTGAATCCATGTCGGTTTCTTTATAACCCCTAGGGAGAACCACACTACCCACAAGCCTGGCCTCCAGATAAGATGAGGTTTGAGCTCGTGACCTGATTAGTAGCACGAACACCTTAACAGCACGTCCGTTGGCCACTAGACCACACCCCTACTGGTAGTACTTTGATGTTGTTGATTATGTTTGGTGGGAGTATTTTTTTAATGATCAAAGTGACATAATTTCAAACTCAACAAATGAAGATACATTTTTTAAGACTCCATTTATTTGGCCACAAAATAGGTCAAATGAATCTAAAGAAAGAAACATTGTTGAACAACAGGAATCTCAAGATGTTATTGATTTTTCACAGGTAGAGGAAAGAGAAATATGTATTGGTTCTAGAAGATCGCATGCACAACGTGAAGCCATGGAAGATCTTTACAGGGGTTCAACACAAGATATTAAGGAGGGTTGCATGATTGCAGTCTTAGCGACTGAAGATCCACATGGTTATCTATTCTGGATTGCAAAGGTTATAAGGATCGATAAATAAAATGAATATTCTATAGCAGTTGAAGTGCATTGGTATGAAACAAGTACACACCCATGATTCAATGGTGTGTACAAGAAAGAGATGGTGGTTGAGAAACAAAACAACAAAAAGAGAATAAGAAAGGGTCAAATCATAACTTGTCATCACACTGTCCTCTTAAAATTAGAGGATGTTGACATACTTGTCTATGAATTCAATTTGACAAAGAGAGGAACTCTTCGCTCCAGAACCATGGAGATTATCAAGAGGTTGCTTCCATAAGTGATAAGTGCAAGATGAGATTCTATTGAACCTAGTCGTAGATCAAAGAAGATTTTGACATCTGAAATGTTGGGCATACATGCAGATTCAGATGGTGAACTCATTGATAATAAAGAAGAATATGGATCATCTACATCTTCATCTAGTCATTCATTTGAAGACAATGTAGATTATGATGGTGTGTCAGAATCCATGGATGAATTTGATTAAGTGTATGAAATATTTTATGTATTTTTTATCAATATGATGTTTGTATGGTAACCAAAAATGAGTGTTCTTAGTTACATATGATCTTACATGAAGTTATGAATCATTTCTATGTTTTATGAATTATATGTTTTTATTATGGAGAATAGATAGCAAAATTTATTATCTCTTATGTTTTGAATATGGACAATATAACGAAATAATTTATGTTTCATTAAATGTAATTTGTATAGACTTGTTTATTTAAAATAAAAAATAGTTTCAAAGTTATGTTGAATGTCGACATCTGAAATGGTGGTATTTTCATGCCATTATGTATTATCTTGTGGTTGGAGTGATAAACTAACTTTAAAAAAGTAAATATTTAAGGGTTGATTTTACGATTTGGTTTATAGCAATGAAATTTTTTTACACCACTTTCAAAAATGTGTTAATTTTTAGGTTTTGGTTGCAATGGTACTTTCCGCACTAGGATAAGGTTTCAAATGAGGTATAATTTTAACGTTTAAAAAAAAAACATTTTTCTGTCGGTAGCACCATTCTTTGATTTAGGTGTTGATTTTAAGGTTTTTCGAAGCAACTATATGCATGTATATTAATTTAACCCATTTTCCTAAACTTGCTAATTGTATATGAACCTTCCAATTTCTAATTGAGTGTTCCCAAAGACAATCATTGAATATTGTAAGAGGGTGGGTGTGACTGGTCACATCCCAGAGTTATTGGGAAGCTTGGAGATGAGTGTGAGTGAAGAAAGGCAAGCTGAAGGGAGGAAATTTGTATGGGTGGGGACAACAGTTCTTAGATAGGAAGTTTTTGTGCATCAGGAAAAGGAGAGAGCAAGAAGGAGAGCTTGGATCAGGTACAATCATGGAGAGCGGATTCTAGAGCAAGCTGAAATGTATCTTGAGCATTTTGGAGCTGAATATTGAAGAGCCAGCCTGTCAAGATTGAAGAGTGAACTTCGGAGTGAGTTTCACTATAACAACAAGTGTTTGTTGTTGGTTCGTTGGTAGTTTTCCTGGCAACAATTTCCCTTGAGTTCCCAACAAAGAGATTCCTAGCTACCTATGCCATAGAAACCTTGATAAATGAATGACACATTCCTTGGGATAATCCTAATAAACGGATGGCACATCCCTTGGGATAATCCTAATAAACGGATGGCACATCCCTTGGGTTATCTCTGATAAACGAATGGTGCATTCCTTGGGTTGGGCAGGTTAGAAACAAGAGAGCTGGTAGAAAAATCAGGATAGTTGTAAGAGAATATCAGTTGGGTTATGAGTCTTATGAGTTGCGAGTGGACTGTGAGAGACCACCCTCTTTTATGGATTCTAGCCTCAACTCGAGGGTGACTTGCTGTCGATATTTGGAACAACCAGTCTATGGTTGGGTGGAACGTCCATCCCAAGCAGTTGGTTGCACAATTCTTGTTTAAAGATAAGTGTTTTATCTTGTTGTTGAGTTGTTTACATGTGGTATTGTTGTGCACGAACTTTGCATAAATGAGAATGACTTATATGTTTTTGTAATGAGTTGTTTAGTTGCATTTCATGTTGATTATTAACATGCTTTAGATTCATCTGTTTTCTGGTTATAGACAATAGCTAAATCTGTTTTAAATTTGTAGTTGTAAGCTACAGAAAATCGGTTAACAGTAAAAGAATTACTTTAGTTAGCATACATTTCGTTTTATGTGTATTATGCAACGTAATGTCCCTCGGTTGGGTTGGGGAACATTACATTATGGTATCAGAGCTGTAAAAAGGGAGAGTTTTGTGTGGTGTGGCCCAGCCTGGGTGGATGGGAACGTTCCACTATCGATATCAAAGGAGTGGCCTTTTTTTAGTGATCTCTTGCACATATAAAATGTATCTTTACGTTTCTCTTTTAAATGAAAAAGATTGACTTTTTATAGCGGTGTGGCATCGGTTCCAAGTTAATAGAAAAATGAATTCTACATATAAAGATCATAAGCTCAAGGGATAAACTCAATTGATTGTCACCATATTGTTGGGCATTTTGCTAGTTTGTGACAGCCCATGAAATCCCTCTAAATTAAGTGCACTAATTTACACGGAGAGTTTATTAGAAATATCATTTAAGAATGTGTAAACACATCCCTTGGATTTCTCAATATTATTAATAACTCATAGGTTTAAATTTAGTTGAATCTCTTGAAATTACCAACCAAAATATTGAAATTACCAATCAAAATATTTTATAGAAAATGAAAAAATATTACCAAATTTTCTTTTTAAAAATATATATAAAAAACAAAATAAGTTGAAATCTTTAAATCTTAATTGAGTAGCCATCATGATGCAAATCATCTCGATAAATAAACAAATTTTGAATAAAAAAAAATTTGAAGGCAAACAACTTTGTGGTGTCCATTAATTTAACATTAATCTTAACCAACACCTTGTTATGAAATTTAAAAAATGTGGATCAAATATTTAATGACATTTCATGGAAGAATTCGAAAGTATAGCACCGTGAAAACCAAAGAAACTTTTTTCTTCATTCTATGCATTACCAAAGAGTAATGTAGATATCCTTGGTGGTAAATTTAACAAAACAAATACAAATACCTAGATTGAAGAAAGGGCGATGCCCACAATATAAATACACTAAAGGAAAAACGGAAGTTCTCAATCCATATTGATGACATGGCATCTTGTGAAAGACTATATCTTTGTCTATGTTTGGTATGTGCGGCATGAGTTACCAAAGAACTAAGTAGCAGACCCGCTAGCGGTTAGAGTTTTTACCGGAAGAAGCTAACTGGTACACGCTACAGAAGGTACTGGACTGTCGGGACTTTGACCAACTGCATGTTGTAGCAGACAACGATTTTGCAATGAGAAAAGTAACAGAAAGGATGAATCTACGGTCATCATGTACGTGAAGTTCTTAGTGGACTCACCGTCTTTTATAACCCAGTCATAGAAACACCCAATTTTTGGCAGCATCTGTTCCATCATTTCAGCTACATCGTCGAAGCTCTTACCACAATTTCGTAGTTTCTGTGAAAGTATGGCCGCAAACTTGCCTTTGTACGTCTCCGTGATTGAAATCATACTTCCCGCAGAACAAGAGTCATTGGCCTCTCAACCACTTAGTATATTGATCAGGACATCCCTATTATTGTAACAGATACTTAGAGAAAAAATACATCATTAACACTTGAATATAAATCTCTTAGCAATTCACTGATCTTGTATATGTTTTGTTTAGAATTTTGTAAAGATAACACGTTTTTTCCTTGTTTGACATAAAATGATGTTAATGATTTTATTTGGGATAAGAAAAATCCAATAAGATCAATAATAATTTGTATGTTCTTGATTAAGTTTATGTATGATCCTATGCAAAATAGACCTTGTCAACATATCAAAACCTAAATCTGGAATTACAATGATGATAATTGTGATTCTATTCATTCAATTTTCTACATCATCGATTCTTTACTCCTTTGACCATTCCTCTTTCCCCAATTTAATGTATCTTTATCTATAACGCCCCTTCTTGTTTCTAGAAACATTGACATTAATGTGACAATATTTTAAGTGTCAAATATTTGAGAATGCTCCTAAGATCTCTTTACCTTTTCCTCATCACAAGCCCAAGAACAATGAAATGTATCATTTACAACCTTAATGCTTGGAACAACATTTTTTATGCATGAGTGAGATTTTTAAGTAAGATATGGAGAAGGTAACATAATTCATGGTATCCTTATATCTATGCAATATGGTTTATGCTCTAACATCCACTCTCTCACACTTTTTTTGCATGGTTTGAGAAATAGAGCGAGCAATTGTTGCCCTCTATAAGAGCCATATACTTGGTGGTCTTGATGAAAAATTTCCTTTAGATTTGTGTTTTTATCGACCTTGAGAATCACCAACTTATAGACATCTTAGCCTACATAAGAAATGAGTGAAATCATGCTAGATTTGTGTGTTTCTAGTGCCCTATAAAGCAAGTAGACTCTCTTCATGGCTTTTATAGTGTTTTGATAGAATTGCCTCCTTTCAACAAAGAACTCAAGGTCTAGGACAATTTATTATTTTCTAATGAGATCTACAACAAACATGACTCCTACGGTCAATCATTATTGTGATATTCTCAATATATGAATATAAGTTATAATGTTTGTTTATCATATGGATTCATAAAACAAATCCTCCCTTATATGGGTGTCCACAAAATTGTTTGGTTCTAACATTGTCTCTAAAGCTTTGCATTGTCATCTAAAACACTCTCAAACTCCTCCAAGGAAAATAAGTACGGCTTGATGTTTATGATTTTTACTTTTTATTTATAATATACATATAACTCATAAGAAGGTTATGTCAATTGGGTTTATCTCAAGTGGTTTGTGAAAGTGACATGTTGAGAAGCTCTATTCCAAGTAAAAAACTTATAAGAAGGTTACATATAAAATTAAAATATTGTAAAAATTATTGAAATTAAAACATATATATTTGGTGGTTTGTTAACTTTTAACATTATAAAAAAATTAGAAGGGTATAATATTTTAATTAAAATAATTTTTATTTTAAAATATATACCTAATTTACTCTTGTCAATTGAAGTACAATTATTCTTACAATCTTTCATCATGGAAAGATTGGATAAAAATATAAGAGAAACCCTTCAAATTTTATCACTAATTCCCTGGCCTTACATTCGTGCAAATGATGATTGTGATGCTATGGTGGAGGTCCTAGGACGTCAGTGATCATATATGATATATCCTTGTAGGAAGGAAATGATGGATGCCATGGTATGAAGGTCTGAGAAGGGCGTCGGTGACAATAGAATTTCAGCAACTTATAAGTTGTACATCTGAGCACCATGGCAACAGTCTGTATTAGTCTGCTGCAAGATGGATATTGTCAACACTCTCTTTTACCTGTATGAAAAGATTATACCAGTTGATATTAAAATTCAATTTTTATATTTTATGATGGGTTAAGTATACTAATAATACTAATTTTATCAGATTTGAAAATTATTTATAAAAATAATACATTAAAATTTAAAAAATATCTTTTTCTCATAATTTGTAAATATTATGTGGACCATTTTCATAAATAAAAATAAATGTGTTTTCATAAATGAAAATAGATCACCCGTAATGAAGTATGCACACTATGCCAACAGTTTGATAATGGAAAGAACTGGTGGAAATTTATGCCATTAATTATGGGAAGTCCACCATTGCACGAGCAAGTAGGAGCAAGTCAACTCAGAAAACCAAACATCTCCAGTAATATTAAAAAACTTTAACAATTTCAGAGATCCCTTGAAGAGTTACAACTCCTGCTAACCTTGAGTTTTGATACCACACACCCTACCAAGACATTCCTACTTTAACTAAGGAATTACCTTCAATAAAAGTAAAACTTGTTCTATTGTAAAACTCTGTTGCAGCGTAACTGGAACAGCCTCTAGTTTTCTCCCATGTTGCTTGAGATATCCTGTTAGTTTACAAGCGGAAATCTACTTACCTTACAAACCATGGTTTATGTTTAACTGCACCCAAATATGGATATTGTCCACCATTGATTATCGATGGTAATCTTGGATAATGAGGCATTTTAGCTAAATTTTAGCTCACAACTTACATGGATGTGATCATGCCATGACTATGAAGGAATCTTAACACAATCTGCTTCACTGCCCACATATGGCGCTTTTCAGTTTCATGCACTTAATGTTACTCACTGTAATATTGGAAGAAATGTTATGATTAGGTAAGATGTTGGAAGTCTCAAGAAGAGTAATGATAAACATTATCCACTATGCAACAAATCAATCAACTAATCATTAGTGGGTCACTATATGGTCCAATCATTGATAAGGGGTTTATTACAAATATTTTGGACCAATTCAGAATTTTGTTTGATTTTTTGAGCATCTGGGTTGGTTTAAAATGGGACAAAACCCCTAGAGTAAAGTTCTGAAATGCAGTCTGAACTTTGATCGTGCTAAACTCAGGCTACCCCTAAAAATCTAGCCATATTCAGGCCATTTTTTGGCTTGAAAAGCGGATCTGTTTGCTCCCGAGTTAGCCTACTCCATTCATTACAGCATGCATGGTTTCCATGACATGTCTCAGTCATTCCTCCACCATGAAAACTGTAGAACTGACAATTAGAATTGGCAACCTAAACCCCAACGTGTTGACTTAACAACCATGACCCACTATCGTAGCTAGTCACATCGGATGTGCTCTGTCTTCATGGGAGTATACGATCTGGGATCACGTAACCCAACCATTAATGTCTAGCTACAACAGAGTGAATTATCCCTATCTACCACCTCGACTTGTTGTAATTTGAGCTCCAAGGATATTTGGTGCATGCAAATGAGCTCTCATATAGTTTTCCCATAAATCTGTTTTGGGGATTAAAGGCACGGGGATTTCATTCAACAACTCTTCTCAGTTGCTCTGAAGGTCCCTATCTACCACCTCGACCTGCTATAATTCAGTATTAGGAAAAAGTGCCACAAATTATGAGAACTAGGTAGCTTGGTTACTCCATCAACATTTAATATAATTTCACTAAAACTTCTTTAGAGAATGTTGTTGCTACTTGACCAAATACGACATTGAACCATGCATCATAACGAGAGACACCACGCCACAGAGTATTTGTACCCTAGTTTTGAATCCTTCAGAGCTTGGACCCGCAGAGTGTTGCACAGTCCCATTACTTATTGTACTCAACTATAATGGGGTGATTTTGTCAGTTACTTTGGTGCTCTCCTGCAACCCATACGGTCCTTTAGTGACTTCCATGAGAGAGGTATTGTTACTATTTAATTGCTCCTGCAATTTGTTCTCAATAGCTCATGAAGCCTCCTCAGAGTAATACTCTATCAATAATGTGTGGGAATTAAAGATTTTGTCACTCATAAAATGAAGGGAGAAAATAAAAACCAAAGGATGGAAGAATGAAATCAATCAAGTAGAACACAAAACAAGGTTAGAAGGTACTCATATTTATAACAAGATAATGGGAATTCAAGGATAATATACAGAATGAAAATAATATTTGAAGCTGGATTTACACAAATTTTCACTATCTAGTATATTTTGATAGAGAGACAATCAACTCCTTGCACTTGTTTTCATGAATAAGAGATTAGCTAATTCTAAGAAAGTTATATTTGTTTTTCTTTGTTTCTAATTATTGGAATTTGTTAAGAAATTTTTGTTAAAATTACAATTTTAAATTGATGAGATTCATATTTTTAATGTAGAAATGGAATCAACACCATGTAATACCCCTATGCAACCACATTGTGTATGTTAACTTCAAATATCTAAATGTTGACTTGTAATATCTAGCTCCTAGGACTAGGTGGTTGTTACAAAAAATTGGTGTGTTATAATCCCATGTGGTCTCTTTATGACCGAAACATTTAGAAAGGGAAGGATACCATTATCTTAAATCTCCATGGTGAATTTTATATGCTTTGAACGTTTGTTAAAGCATTCAACACATATATCCAAGTTTTCACGTCCTTGGGGTGTTATGGGTAAATTGGTAGATGTGGACATGAACTAATCCCCCTAGATTCACCTGAATCTAGAACAAAACAAGACAGAACAATACACTTTCCCTAAGTTGTGGTCATTAAGTTTACTATCAAAAGAGGAATAGATAACATACCTTATGAATCACTTCCTTAAATCTTTGTTGTCCCTGCTTCACTCCGGTGCTCCTGCGAGATCAAATCTATAACGACACAAGCCAACCAACGTGAAAGCAACAATAGTATAATTCAATGGCAACCTAAACATGTGATCAAGGAATCATGTAATAAAATACTAATCATTTTATGGGAAAGAGACATGCCATCGTATTATATTAATGGAAAGTAGAAGATACAATCGAATGCCTTGATGTCACTAGTTTCCTTTCAATGGTCCTTTGTTCCAACACACACATACACTTGCTCCGAAATTCGTATGAAGAGAATCCACAAAAACTTGATAGACAAATGGAGGTCTCAAGCAGCACTCAAAATAGGATTCTTCACACAGTCTTCAACCTATTCTCTTATCAATCATCTTCTTAATCTTGCTCAACTTTGCTTAACCTTTTCCATGAGAGGCACCTCCTTATATAGGAGAAGATGAAGTGGTTAAAGGGATGAGGATGATCCCACCAAATCAGAGAAACCAGTAGGATCGTAACCATATGGACACCACCTCACATTCTAGAGAATTCCCCTTCTAGAAACTTCATGAAACATCTTTCATTTTTTAGCTTTGGAAGGCCGTCACACCCTGCCTATAGATCAGCGTGTGGAAACCCCGCAGGCCACCTATAGTGCAGCCTACAGAAATCATAGATTGTTTCACTGTGTAATATGTGCAACCTGCAAAACCTTTCCAAAAAGTAGTCTTGTAGAGGAGGAAAGAGGTTGCTTGTCTCAGGCAAAAAGTCATCTTGGGAGCCTCAACACATGCTTGTGAAATCATCATCAGGGTGACCAAAATAATGTGTAACAGAACGCCCCCCAAAGTATGAGGTTGGAACTCGTGACAGTCGAAATACTTTGTAAAAATGTGTGTGTGTGTCGGGAACAAAGGAGCGCACCAATCGGGAACCTGCAAACAATCAAGCATCTGCACAATAATATACCATGTCTGAGGTAGGCATTCCCATGTTCAAACTATAACTGATCGAAATCATAAATATAAGTCATGGCCACCAATTATACACTGTGGATCCATGTCATCAAGATTCTACATAGCCACCAGGAATACACTGTGGATCTATGTATTGGAAATCTCAGATGCAGACATAGCCACGAGACATACAAATTGGATCTATGTGCTAGTTCAAATCACAAATACTCTATCACAACCTGGATCAAAAAGAATTAGGTTTAGGGTCTTCAATCCCATCGTCCATTAGTACGAATCTAGCCATGTGATTACAAATGTTGAACACGAACATGGTTAGAAACCACTTGATTACTGGTCATTAATGAAAACCATTAACAAGTATGAGGGAAATCATCATTGATGTCAATGACTCCCAAGGTGCACTAGTACAATCCAACGAGTGTGAATAGATGATTTGAAGTCGAACACTTGATGGAATCTTTCGATTAGGGATCAATGATGTGAATCTGTTGTCGAAAGCAAAGAAACTTGTCATTGAGGCATGCAAGCTCTAAGGCACTAAATGATTTCTAAGTCTTGTTCCTGGATAATGAGCTGAAGTCGACAGGAAAAGACTCATCACAGGAGGGCCTTGATGTATCCCCCATCAATGACACGAAATAAGTAACAAATTTAGGGTAGAGAAAAGTACGAACATGATTTGAAGCTGACACAAGGAAGGCCAACATGGTAGGAATTGACAATTGCAGATGGCCAACTCAATAGAGGGCGTGGTTGAACTTCTCTTGAATATATGAATAGCACGACACTGGTCTTGGCAGCATTGACTCAAAGATGACCCAAGATATGAACTTGCAGAAATTCAAATGAGAGACAAATGGATTTCCCAACCCGGGTTCAAATGATGAAGGGGGTGCCATGTTCAAGGGCGACGCTTACTGCCACTAACACAAATACAAAGACACATCTCTTTCCCAAATTTTCCTCCACCATCTCTGGCGAGTACCTCTTTATTTTTACGCAAGCTTGAGGAGGATAACATATGTTTGTTGATGTAAGCTCATCCTTCAGACGAGTCCCTCGGAGTATTTTTAACGAACCCTACGAAGGAGTGGTTTGGTCCCATGTGGGTCTTTCGATGTTTGTTTAACGAGTCCAAAGATAGAAAACTCGTGGGTTTTTTATATTTTGAGAGTCTGAAAAACACTTAAAGAGAACTCTCCCAGTTCCTTTTTCATAAATTAGTTCGATAGGACCGAACAAGTGATAAACTATTGCCCACCAAATGTTTTCTTCAAACACTTTTACGAGCGTGGAATGAACAAGGTCACTCAACAATCTTTTTGTTTTTATAGAGTGTGAAAAGAGCTTAAAGGTTACTCTGTAAGTTTCGTTATTTTCATGTTACCATGACGAGTAGGAAAAGATGACAAAAGTATACTCGGTTACGTTCTCATCGATTTTCGAGCACGAGAACGAACAAAGACCAAGATCAAGTTTTTTGTAAAAACCCTAAAAAATAATCGTACATGCGACGAAAAAAGAAAAACAAATCGCAAAAACTTTCCATACTTCATTGTTTAAAACCCTAGTTCTCCCATCTGCGAGACATAGCAAACTCACATGACCATTAGACTATTAGTTTTTTGAGAAAATGCATTTAAATGATTAAAATATTTTTTAGAAAAAGTAAAAAATGAGATAAATTGTGGTAAGAACTCATTTTCACCATTCCATTTGTATTTCACCCAAAAGTTATCTAGAAGGTCATTTTCAACTCATATTTCGGCGATCGATTGCAAAGAGCACGGGCGATCATTCGGCAAACAGTTTACGTGAAAGTGGTAAGTACCTCGTCTTCTACCTTTTCAATGGTTTAGAATGCATTTTAATCAGTTAAAGATGAATTTTTGGGTGGATTTTTTGGGTCGTAGACATGCGCTGGGGTCGCCACAGGTGCCCTATATTGGGGCTTGCAAAAATCAAGGATTTCTGCAGGTGCCCTACGGTTCGCCCGCAGAAACCCCGTGCTGTAAATGAAGCCTACCTACGGCGGCTGAGAAATCCAAAATTGTGAATGCCTTTTTCCCAAATGAATCCCAAAAATTGATGATTGAAGGTGCTAAACTCTTTCTTTCATCCTTATGCAGGTGTTTTGATTTGCAAAGATGTTGGAGTGGTGAGAAAGAGAGCATGAAGATGATGATGTTATGGCTTTGAATGATCCGGCTACCATCAATTCCCTATGACAGTGTGGTTTGCTAAAGTTCTTCAAGATCCAGGGCATGAGGGCCCAGCTAAGACTATTGGAGTATTTGGTCCATATGTGGGACATGGATCAATAGGTATTTCGTGTGGGTGTCCATACTCTCTCCTTGGACATTGAATACATTTACATTTTGATGGGGTTATCCCGTTGTGGGGCGCCTGTGACTCTAACAGGGGGTCGAGGTGGTGGCTTGCCTATGAGCGAATACATCAGACTGCATTGTGAACCTGAAGCTGAGAGGCATAAAGGTAAAGTAGCTATCATAGGGGTTCGTGATCTGACTCTCAGGACCATCCTTTTTACCATTGTGCGAATAGCAGGGAGTGAATCTCCGCATATGGCTTTACAGAGTTATTTCCAGTATGCGATTGAATGCACCGAACCTCGTGTATTCAATTAGTGTTATGGTCTTCTCCATAGCATGAAAGGGCAGCTGACAAAGAGCAAGAACGGGGAGCTAAAACAATTCGGGTATGGGTCCATCTTGGTATCTTTTTTCTTAGAAAGAGTCCCTCACCTACGCCTGCAAGTAGAGTGGAATATACCAGCGCCACGAGATCCACGAATGAAACGATGGTGTGATCTCATGTCCTTCCATGTAGCAGGTCCAATAATCAAATATAATGATACTTTCTTTGACTAGTTGGAACCTCAAATTTTGATGATTGATGATTATGCCTATGCCGGGTTGGATTTCCGCGATGACCCTGATTTGGTGTTACTAGAGGGTTCTCAATGGGGGTACCTAGGTAAGAAAGATATTTTTATTTTATAATGTTTTGTAAATTTTCAAAATATTAAATGTTTTTTATGTTTTCGATCCAAAAGACTAATCAAAACATTTTGACCATGCAAATGTAGGGCCATATCGGCCCCCGGGTACATCCCCTATACAGAGGCAAGGGGAAGCAGCAGTAACAGCAAGATGGGATGCGGATGAGTATGAAGCAATCGAACAGAACCTAGAGGGTCTGACTATAGGCATCCCAGACATGTCTATTGGCGAGGTCCCGACGCGTTTCCAGCACCATACTATAGGTGTGTCTAGTTCATTGAGGTGATTTCTCCATAGGGTAGCACGAGTTGTAGTGTGTTACCGTGAGCAGCATCCGTGATGCCATTTTGTAGAAGCCTTGAGCTTCAAATTTTGACATTTTGGTCTTCGGACGAAAAACAATCTTTTTGTAACAAACTTTTATCATTATATATATATATATATATACATGAGGCTTCTACCAGCTTATTTTGCTTTCTATAATACATGTGATGTATTATTGGATTCATAAATGTCTCATATGTCTGTCTAACACATAATTAGCTAATGCATCAGTTAATGTATTTAGACATCTAGGAATGTGTTGATACTCAATATAATCAAAATAACGTTCTAAGAGGCGAATTCGTAGATATACCCGTAACAAAGTAGGACTTCGGATAGCATAGACATTACTTAACTGTAGTGCTGCTAGATGTGAATTAAGTCGTATAACCAGGCGACGAATCCCAAGTGAGATAGCATCAGTCAACAATTCGATGACTGCATTATACTTTGCGATATTATTGGTTGCACGACTGAGGAAAACACCGTGCAAACTGATAAGTTTGTTTGTAGGTGCATAGATTGTCCATGCAGCAAAAGAAAGGTTTTGAGTACTACGACTAGCGCCATCGGCGACGCCAATGTGGGGCAGCGAAGACTCCGACATCTGGAAGCCAAGCACAACGCAAGATAAGCAGTCTAGGGTGGAAACCAAATAACGTAAAAAGCACACAAAAAGTATGATACAGTAAAAATACAAGCACTCATGCAACGATAGTCTCCCTTCTCCAACACTCGTTTAACGATATAAGGGCCTCGCCACATAGCCTCGAATTTTCCAGCTCCTAGCAAATCACGATTTTTTTCATAGGGGAGAACTAGATCACCCTTAGAGAAAACGCGTGGCTTGACATGCTTGTCATACTGGGCTTTGACGCATTTCTTTTGGGTTTCAATTACTAGGGTGGCATCATGACAGGCTTCGTCCAATTTCATAAGATACAACAGACATTCTTCTTCAGCAGAGGTATTTGGTAGAAGTTCAACAACTAGTTTCAATTATGGTATCTCACACTCAATCGGTAGAACAAATTTTAAACCATACACTAATTGGAAGGGTGTAAACTCCGTGGCAAACTTCACGGATGTCCAATAGGCCCACAATGCCAAAAACATGTGTGCCAACTTGTTTTGTGAATTCCTATAATCCGTCGAAGCATGGTGATAAGAACCTTGTTGATTGCTTCAACTTGGCCATTGGCCTGTGGATAGTAAGGAGTTGAGTCTTCATGTCGAAGACCCAACTTTTCTGTAAGATCAGACATCATGAAGTTTTGAAAGTGGCTACCGTGATCAATGACGATAGATTGTGGGATTCCAAATCGTGTGATGATGTGATTGAATATGAATAGGGCTATAGTTTTTCCCGTGTTGTCGAATGTAGGCATTGCCTCGGCCCATTTTGTGAAATAATCCACAGCTATGATATATCTATGCCCCCCAGCCAAGTGAGGGTTACAGGTCATGAAATCGATACCCCATTTAGCGAAAGGTCCAACGGAAACTGCAGGGTGTAAGGGAGCGGGATGAGATCGTATTTTGTTGTTATACGTTTGGCAAGCATGGCACCTCTGTATGACAGTTATACAATCTTTGAATAAAGAAGGCCAAAAGTACCCTGCTCGCAAGATCTTTTGGGCAGTGGCATACTCGGACATATGACCGCCACATGCTCCATATTGGAAGTCATTCAAAGATTTCTCGGCCTCATCAAAGGTGAGACAGCATCGAAATATAGAGTCAACACCACGGCAATAAAGAGTGTCACCGAGAATGATGTATTGGCGGGATTGATAGCGGATGCGACGACGATCTGTACTAGAGAGGTCTGGCCGGAAAGTTTGAGTCTGGAGATAAATGATAATATCTCCATACCAAGAATCATCAGAACTAATCAGAAAGAGGGATTCATCAGGGAGGGAATCCTCTGCCACTTTTTCTGTCTCAGCGGAGGGAAGGTCACATATCAGTTCGGGAAAGACCAATGATTTCTTCGACTTAGCGCGTTCAAACTCTAGGTCGAACTCTTGGAGGATGACGATCCATTTGGAGTACTTTCCCCCTAGCAATTGGCATGTAAGAATATGCTAGATAGGGTTGCAAGTAGAAATGACAGTGGTTTTGCGTAATAGGATGTAGTGATGGAAACGTTGGACAGCTTGAACAGCTGCCAAGGCCAGTTTTTCCACATGTAAATATTTGGTCTCGGTGGTCGTGAGACTCTGACTCAAATAATAAATTACATGCGAATCATGCGAATCATCTTCCTGGACTAAAACCATGGCGATGGTAGAGTCTGAGGCGGCGAGGTAAAGGAAATAATCTCGACTGTAATCCGAAGGGAAAAGCAGTGGTGTTCGTGTGAGGGCGAGTTTCAAAGCTTTGAAGGATTTGTTGGCTATTTCATCCCAAATGAACTCATAACCCTTTCTTAAGAGACGAGTGAATCCTAGTGTTAACTCAGCATAATTCGAGATGAATCGACGCAAGAAGTTTTCCTTCCCTTGCAAACTTTGGAACTGGCGTAAGGTAGAAGGAGGAGGAAGATTCAAGATGGCCTCAACCTTTAGAGGATCCATCCTAATTCCTTGACATGACACAATGAAACCTAGAAGTCGACCGGACTCCACACAAAAAACACATTTATGTGGGTTTAAACGTATATGGTAGTGTCGACAGCGAAGGAAAATGGCTCGGAGGTGGGTCGGGTGGTCTTGGCAACGCATGGAATGTCCCGATAGATCATCAAGATAGGGTTGTACTATGTGGTTTATATCATGGAAAGCATAGGACATGGCATGCTGGAAAGTCATGCCAGCATTCTTTAAACCGAAAGGGAGTTTCCGTTAGGCGAAAGTACCCCAAGGACAAATAAAAGCAGTTTTATGTTGATCCGCAAGTAAAATTTTTATTTGATTATAGCCGGAGAAACCATCCACTAATGAGAAGATTTCACTCTCGGCACAATCGTCGATGATCTGGTCAACGAAGGGGGTTGGAAAGTTGTCTTTGGGACAGGCTTTATTAATATCCCTATAATCAATGCAAACACGGATCATGCCTTGTTTTTTATTGACCAGAACGAGATTGGAGACCCAATCAGTTAAAGCCACCGGATAGATAAAACTAGCTTTGAGAAGTTTTTCAACTTCGAGTTTAATGGTTGTGGCTTTATGGGGGTGGACTGGGCGAAGCCTTTGTCAAACGGGTTTAGCGTTCGGGTATGTCTTGATCTCATGTACAATGAGATCGGGGTCAATACCCGGCATCTCTTCGTAACTCCAAGCGAAGACGTCACAGAACTCTTGAAAAATAGCTTTGTAGGTGACGACCTCATCATCGGAACAAGCGGCTCCGATGTGCACATTTTTGACAATTCCAGGTTTAATGGAGATGTCAAGCGGAATAGTGGGTGAGATATTATTCAAATTCCCTTCGTAAATCACATCGTGGGTAGACTTGGGAACAGAGGAAGTGATAACAACGGTCAACTGAGTCGAAATCTATTGGTAGTTATCTATGGTGTGTTGTTCAAGGAAGAGGATGGAACGATGATGCCCATCGTCCCATGGGGTATCTTCCATGGACATAACCGACATAATCATCTCATCCGTTGAAAAAATGACATGAAATGGATCAGGAGATGAATCACCAATAGAGGGGGTGGAAGGGGTTGTCGATTGAATGTCCTGATAGGTGGATTCAACCAGACTCAAAGGCATTTGTTCGCCATAGCGACGAAAATCACCAGGGTTGGGTATTATCCATGGGTCGTGAGACGTAGGGGTTTCTGGAACAAAGGTGGAAATCATGTTGATCGAGGCGACAAACGAAGGGGGAATGTCGGGCGGTGGGATTGGGAATGTACCCATCAAAGTAGAATCTTTAATAAGACCCACACTGACATTCTCGTACCCAGGGGGTGTTTTTGAAATGAAAGGTACGTTGCTAGTACGAGAATCAGAGTTAAAGAAGGCCAGTTGGTCGACAGTGATCACTTTTCCTTGGTATGGGAAACGTAACATGCAGAAAAGTGTGGAGACAACTTCACGCATGGAATCAATCCAGCTACGACCAAGTAAGATGTTGTAATCAAGAGGTGCATCGAAGACCTCTACCTCAACGTTGACTATTTTTCCTTCTAACTTAATAGGCAACGAAGGAAGAACACCATAGGGTTTAAAGCCAGAGCCATTGAAGGCCTTGAGAGATTTGTGTGATTCAGTAATAGGAGGAGAACCAATGGCTTTCCAACAAGTGATAGACATGACGCACGTCGAGGCTCCCTTGTCAATAACGGTTCTACAGATATTTTTGGTTTCGACGACAACTTGTATCTAAAACGCTAATTGAGGAGGTAGTCTTGGAATGTGATCTTCCAAGTCAAAGATTATCAAGTTTGAATCCGTGGGATCGATTCCACCAATAGCCTTTAACAGTGCCTTCTGTTGCACGGGGAAACTTTGAAGGACTTCGAGAGCCGACATCGTAGAGGATGCTTGCGCCAAATCTTCCATAATGTTATAGTTCTGGGCAGCACGCGCGTGAGGATTGAAGGCAGACTTCCGAACAATGCCCTTTGGAGGAGGGTGGAGGATAGCATCGAGGCTCGTTCGTTCGATATGAAGAGGACCGTTGGGAGGTGAAGTCGTGGGAGTCGGATGTACCAACGAAGGTGGTGTATCATCAACTTTCTCCTTGGAGGGAGAATAATCTTTAGCCCGAGTAGCGATAACAATGTCGTTTTTCTTTGAATCACCCGTGCACATCAGGACGTATGAAGTAGTAGAAGGAGAGGGTTGGTCATAAATGACCAATTGGGCTTGATGCTGAGAAGGGAAAGGTTGGGACAAGATGGTAGGTGTAGGAGGTTTCGGGGTCCCTTGAAGGAACTTAGTGACCTCTTCCCGTCTCGGACAATCTTTCGTGTAGTGATGATCACCATATATAAGACACAGATATTGCAATTTATGCTTATCCTTATCATCAGCAGGTTGTGTTTTAGTTTTTTCGAATTGGGGGTTATTTTTATCCTCCTTGTTCTTACCCTTTCCCTTTTTGGATTTATTTTTACCTGCATGGGTAGATTGAACGGAGTTCACCTCAGAAGTATTGTCGATGGAAGGGGTGGGATTCAGAGCATTATGTACATTAGAATCAAAATACTTGAGGTTGGTGTGAGAGGCTGACATAGATTTCGCGTTAGTGGAGAAAGTGCCAATCACACTATCGGCAGCATGAGAAATTGTCGGGGTAGTTGAGGTAGCTATAGTAGAAGGAAGAGGAGCGTCAAGGAGTAAGTCGTAAGGGGTACCCATTTGTGAATAAACAAGATCAAGGTATTGGGCATGATTGATCACATGTTCTTCGATGACAATGCCACCCATGGAAATATCATGAGAGATTTTATTCACGAATGATTTAGTGAACCATTCTGCCAACAATTGATCGGGAAGGTCGAGTTTGATCAAACGTCGTCTTCGTCTCCACTCATGGATGTGATCAGAAATATGAGTGGCCGAATTTTTCTTGAAGGAACTCAAAATCTCGGTTCGTGTTTCATAGCGGATGGCCAGTTGGTAATGGGTGAGGAAAGCCATGGCGAGGGTATTAAAGTCAATGAAGAAGCCTTGTGGCAATTCAATATAC
Source organism: Picea glauca (assembly GCA_000966675.3). Taxonomy (NCBI): domain Eukaryota; kingdom Viridiplantae; phylum Streptophyta; class Pinopsida; order Pinales; family Pinaceae; genus Picea; species Picea glauca. The sequence goes on along the minus strand of JZKD02S1785482.1, from coordinate 79,134 downwards.
AACTTTGCAGCTGAACCGGTAAGGGTTCGTTGGAAGAGTCTCAACCTAATGGAGTCGTCCATCAAAGATTTGGATTAACACCAAAGGTGAAAAGTCATTACGTGGTTGTTCTGATCCTCTCCCGGTTTACCATCAAACTTGGGAATGTCTGATGGTAGCTTGGTCGGTATAACAGGCCAATGGGGAGAATGAAGGATAGGGTCATTCAAGATCCTAGACAAATCAGGAAGGTCCAAAGTGGCGAGAAAGGGTAATTGTCTATTCACGTGAGGGTACTGGTGACTTTGGGGAGGAAGTCCCGTAGGTATACCAGTAGGACTGTAAGCAGTTTGCATATAATGCAAAGATCCGAGAAGATTTGGTTGTTGGTGTGGAGGCATGTAGCCCATAGGGTTGTACTAGTTAGGGATTTCCCCTTGGACAGGGACATTAGGTTGAATGTTCAAACCCCAAATGGGATTGGGCGGACCTGGGTATGGCTAGCTGACACTATGGGGTATAAAAGAGCTAGCTTGAGGTTGTTTCCCCTCAGTCGGTTGAGGATTACCTTGGGTAAGATAGTTCCAATACTGGGCCAAGGCTGCAGGTATGTTCTTCCCATAGGGTGGGGTAGTTGGGGGTTGTCCTCCAACTGGGGGTTGTGTCCCAATTGGGATTTGACCTCCATACGGGGTTTGTGTCCCAATATGGGTTTGGCCTCCAGGTGGGGGTTGTCTTCCAACCGGGGGTGGTGTCCCAATTGGGATTTGACCTCCATATGGGGGTTTTGTTCCAATGTGGGTTTGGCCTCCAGGTGGGGGTTGGCCTCTAAAGTTAAATTGTCCACCAACAAGAATCTGCTAATTAGGTGTGAAAGATTGAGTGATGCCACTAGGGTCGGCTCTGGCGACAAAAGGCGAATAAGACCCTCCGGAGGGGACATGAGGAAGTGTCGAAATAAAACCAGCAATAGTATTGTGTCAAGAAGGGGGAAAAACTCCAGAAGCTCTAGATAAACCCTGAATAGGAATAGGGATAGAAGCATTTAACGCATTATACCCAGGGGGAAGGGACGAGGTAGGTCTAGGTGAAAGTGGTGTGCCAATGGGAGCTTGGCTAGCCACCGTGTTCTCGGTGGGAATATTTGTAGCGTCTGGGACCATTGTCGAATGGGCCATTTGAAGGGGGATGGGTGAGTCAGAGTCGGTTGGTTGGGCATTTGAACCAGGGAAAAAATAGGCAGTTGTAAAAGGTATCGCGTCTGTATCAGACGTTTCGGGCAGCTTAGGTGTGACAGTGATATCAACACCTGCTCCTGAGCCGAAAAGGTCCCATCTAAAAATTCCAGTAGTCCAAAAAGGATCATGACCTTCAGGGCCTGTGAAAGGTCCAGTTGGTAATCTAGAAGACGCAACAACAATTTCTCCGGACGAATTCACCCGAACAATATGTCTCTCAGAATCATGAGGAAGTCGAAAAGACTCTAGAGAATTTGTAACTCAGAATTCTTCTAAGGAGTCAGTTCTTTCCACTCGTGGAGTGGCAATGTCTTGGACCTCACTCTATTGAGGATAGCCCTTCGGTGGGTTGGTAGGCAAGGATTGGGAACCTTCCAAATCTTCTGGGGGTAGTCCTTGCATTTTACGTGAGCGGCGTGGAGGGTCAATGTTGGCTGAGCTAAATATCTAACAAAAGAAACTCTATGGCCAACTATGGAAACAAACAACACTCGCTAATATAATCTAGGAATCAAACCAAGCAAACAAAACCTTCTTATTTTGAGGTCACTAGTTGGTGATGAAATCCAACGTCGCGAAATCAAGACAATAAGGCGTTGGTCTAGGGTGGAAAAGTTACGTTGACGACCTGCTAAACGGACTTACGCCTTGGTGCAAGCTTCCACGTAGTAATTGTGGATTTACCCTCCAAAGATCCTGAATGAGTTTGGCCAATGTCGATTCCAGGTACCGTGAAGACTTGCCCCTCAACAATCACCTTGTGTAAGACCCTAAGAAGATAGGCCACTAAAGTTACCACAAACAACAATGATGCTTGGGGAAAGAATCGACAGTCCGATCCACACGCAAGGGCAGGGTATCGAGCCCGAAATCAACTTGAAAGGCTTCCACTCATCATTGTGGGTATACCTTCAAGAGACCCCCATAATACGTGCAAACTCTACACTGAGACCAACAAAGGAGGGTGAGTAACTCTGCTAATCTTAATGCGACCTCAGGTTTGACCCTTGTGTGAGAAGGGCTTCCCAGGACAAAATGTTGCCAATGGATTTGAACACTACCTACCACAAGATACTATTGTGTGTTTTGTGCTTTGGAGAGTGTGTCTCAAAACCTATTCCAAAGCACTAGCCTGGCTAATGTTGGTGTGAAAGATCCTAGAAAATAAAAGTTACTAAGTAGATTTTATGATTACGCAGTGTTTTTATGGGCTGTTGTTTACGCAAGGGGAATATGGAAACGAAACCAATGTTGTTGAGACATTGACCCAATAAGATGCAAATAGAGATGAATGATACAAATTTTCGTTCAATGAACTCTATCTATAGCAGGGAGAAGGTGTTTTTTCTGGAATAATATAAGCTACAAAATGTATTTTTCTTTCTTGAACACAATTTCAAACAACCATGAAAATGAAACTTTTCAATTTTCTCTTCTTGTCTTTTTCTTATAAAAAAAAAAAATGAATGCAAAAAATTTCTTATAAATGATTACTCAATAATAATGAATGACTTTAATTTTCCTTCCAAATGACCAAAACAGGGATGTAAGGAAGAAAGGACAAGTAATCAGCAAAAGTTAATACACTCAACACGCACCCAAATCAAACTTTCAACATAGATAAAAGTAACAATGACAAGAAAGTAGCTCACCAAATGCAAATGATCAAAGAGCTTTCCAGTCGACAACCAATACAAAAAAATGAGCAAACCAAAACTCTTAAATCCAATCAACAGACCTTTAATCAACCAAGCACTCAGATACAGGATCGGAGATTATATCCTTGTTTGATAAAAATCAAAAGTGAAACTGGAAAAAGACTAAGAAAGGTGTTCGATCTCCAAAAACCAATCGCAAGCAAGCTAAACAATCAAGCAACAGTCATGACACTGGCATGAAAAAGTCCCTCCCAACTAATGATACAAAATTGGGCATCAATAGATGACAAGACCCAAATCAAAACATTTTGCAAACGCCGTTGCGACCCAGCTATAGGTTATAGTGCGGAAATAGAGCATTTCCGCAGGCCAGAAATGAGTAGGGTGCAGAAATCATGCACTGGGATGAACTGATAGGGTGCAAAAATTGATAGTTTTTGCAAGCTGTGTAAGGTTACAGTGCAGAAGTGTTTTGAAAATAAGAAAATTTTGGAAAAATGACAGAGGGTCTCATGAAACTTTTTGGTCCAGATAGTCTTGTTGGATCTCCCATAGACTCAGAGACTGAAACCGAATGGAAACGATAGGCTACAAGCAAATGGCCAACGAAAAACCACAATCAAGTTGTATCCCCAATGGAGTCACCAATTTTGTTATGGGTAAATTGGTAGATGCGGACATGAACTAATCCCCCTAGATTCACCTAAATCTAGAACAAAACAAGACAAAACAATACGCTTTCCCTAAGTTGCGATCATTGAGTTTACTATCAAAAGAGGAATAGATAGCATACCTTATGAATTGCTTCCTTAAATATTTGTTGTCCCTGCTTCACTCCGGTGCTCCTGCAAGATCAAATATGTAACGACACAAGACAACCAACGTGAAAGCAACAATAGTATAATTCAAAGGCAACCTAAACATGTGATCAAGGAATCATGTAATAAAATACTAATAATTTTATGGGAAAGAGACATGCCACCGTATTATATTAATGGAAAGTAGAAGATACAATCGAATGCCTTGATGTCACTAGTTTCCTTTCAATGGTCCTTTGTTCCAACACACACATGCACTTGCTTCGAAATTCGTATGAAGAGAATCCACAAAAACTTGATAGACAAATGGAGGTCTCAAGCAGCACTCAAAATAGGATTCTTCACACAGTCTTCAGCCTATTCTCTTATCAATTCTCTGCTTAATCTTGCTCAACTTTGCTTAACCTTTTCCATGAGAGGCCCCTCCTTATATAGGAGAAGATGAAGTGGTTAAATGGATGAGGATGATCCCACCAAATCAGAGAAACTAGTAGGATCGTAACCATACGGACGCCACCTCACATTCTAGAGGATTCCCCTTCTAGAAACTTCGTGAAACATCTTTCCTTTTTTATCTTTGGAAGGCCACCACACCCTGCCTATAGATCAGCTTGTGGAAACCCCACGGGCCACCTATAGTGCAGCCTACAGAAATCATAGATTTCTGCACTGTGTAATATGTGCAGCTTGCGGACCGTTTCCAAAAAGTAGTCTTGTAGAGGAGGAAAGAGGTTGCTTGTCTCAGGCAAAAAGTCATCTTGGGAGCCTGAACACATGCTTGTGAAATCATCATCAGGGTGACCAAAATAATGTGTAACATGGGGCCAAATGAAAAATAGGTATCATCTACAAAGATTATCCAAAGTTTAGGTTATAGAAGTGAAGAAGAAAGGGATTTTTCTCAAAATATTCCATGAAGAATTTAACCACAAAGGATGATTTCCTAAATTTCACTAGTAGTTTTGATAAATGGATCTACCTCCAGTGTTTTCAAGCCAACAAGGGGTCTTAGATATGGTTTCCCCATATCCCCCTTCTTTTTTAATTAGTGGTAAAATGTCTTAGTCGAGCTGTTAAGCCTCACCGGACTAATGGAAATATAAAAGGAATCAAACTCATAAGATCATTATCCCTATCCCAATTGTTATTTGTGGATGATATGTTGTTGTTTGGGAATGGGTCTTTTAAGGAGAGTGTGAATTACAAAGAAATATTGAATTTACATTGTATTGCAATAGGTATGGAAGTTGACACTAAGACATATTCCATTTCATGCAATGATCTAACTCTAGTTTACAAAAGGGAGCTATTTAGGTTTCATTCTAAAACCCAATACTTATGGATTTAGAGATTGTATATGTGTATATTGGAAAATAGAAAAAATAATAATGAATTGGTGTAACATATGGCTTTCAAGAGGGGGTATATTGACATTAGTAAAATATGTGCTTGAAACCATACTGGTGTATTGCCACTCTTTGAATTACATTCCCATTGGTATGCTGGAAAAGATAAGAAAAAATGTTTTTATTTTTAATGGGCAAGGAAAAATGAACATGAAAGTATTTCTTTGGTAAAATGGAATAATATAGCAAGGTCTAAAGATACAAGGGGCGGGGTCTAAAAAACATTCGTCAATTTTGAAAATATTTACCAGCAAAGAGTTTATGGAGACTCCTCAATCATGAGAATATCTAGAAAAAAGTATTTCTTCAAAAATATCTAGACCCTTATATTGTTGAAGAATGGATTTGGTCACCTATCAAATCTATTTCAAATGTGTTTTTTAATTGGAAATCATTCGTTCTATATTTCCCCCTATTGGGAAATTGGTTATCATGGAGGATTGGAAATGGTGTAAAGATAAGGGTAGGGATTGACCCATGGGTAGAATGTGTTGGTAATTATAGATTGCCCCATCAATTTCTCCCTTCAATTACAAGGTATTTTCTCTCTGGTCGATGCAGTAGATCCATGAACTTCTTTATGGTATCAAGGATGGAAAATATTTGGAATGTCGATTGTGGAAGGTAATGATGCTATCTATTGGGATGCATTATATCAATGGTTAATGTGGAGTGAAATAAGGATTGGTACTTGAGCAGATTCATTTTTTTGGTCCATGAATATGATCTCAGGTCAATACTCAACTAAGTTGAGCTATAAGGCAATGTTTGATGGGGAGGAGGAAGGAGATAGAGGAAAGCTAATTTGGAAGGTAAAAAACCCTTTAAAAACTAGACTCTTTAGGTGGCTATCTTTGGTTAATGAATTCCTATCATTCAATGTATTGCAAAGACGAGCATGGTAGACACCAAGCATATGTGCTCTTTGTAAAAAATATGGGAAAACTATTGATCATTTATTGGTCAAGTTTCCTTATGTAAAAGAGGCTACTATCTCCTTAGCAGGTGGATAGTGGAATTGATAAGTTGAATCCCTCTTAGTTTGTATGGCACCATTGGTTTCATGATTCATTGCCTAAGGATCATAGAGCACTACCTATGGTTGTGTCATGGGATACATGTGTGGTTAGCAAGGAATGCCAGTTTGTTCTAGAATAAAGAAACCCCTCCATTCAAGGTTTGTCGTCAAGTAAATTTCACATATGAGGGTATTCGATGTGCTATAAGGACTAAGGATCCAAGGAAATTAATAAATCTAGTGATTGACAAATAAAAACTTTTGGAATTTCTTTGATGGAGCCTACTAAGGTACTCCGAGGATATATGGAATTGATTGTGTGTTATACTAGCCCATTTCACACAAGTTGTACTTTAACACTGGATTGGGTGAATTTACCAATAATTTTTCTAAATGGAAGGCCCTTGTCTTGTTAATGATAATAGTCATTGAAAAAGTGATATCTCAGATTTAGATATTTGGAGACTTAAATTTGGTTATTGAGTGGGTAAAGGGAAACGTGAGCATGCAAAACTTGATAATTTGACCTTTGTTTTCACGAGAGAAGATGATGCAAAGACGTTTTATAGATATTTATTATTCTCACATTTATAGGGAGCTTAGTGGTTAAGCTAGTGATTGGTCAAAGAACACTTTGGACAGGACTATGGGTGAGATGCAAATTATGGAAGAGAATATACATCACTTTAGCATTGTATAAACCACAAATATACATCACTTTATAATACTTTCTATTGTTATCATCTCTCTTCCGTGGATTATAGAAACTTTAATACTTTCTATCATTCTCAGCGCTCTTCCGTGGAATAAAGAACCTTTAATGCTTTCTATCATTTTCGCCTCTCTTCCGTGGAATATCGAAACTTTAATACTTTCTATCATTCTCGCCTAATACTTTTTTATCATTCTCGCCTCTCTTCCGTGGATTATAGACAAAGTTTAGCATTGTATAACCACAAACCGACCCTTTAAAGTTGATAATGTTGTGTGAATAAATTAATTAGTTTGTTTATTGCTTAGCATGACTAAAGTCGTTAGTTCCATTCTACTTTACTACTTGTATCATCAATGCTACTTGTATCATCAATGGTCAAAATATAACAAAAACTTATGTTTTAGTCAAAGGATTAGTTCAACAAGTTGTCATTAATGTTGTTGATCATTTGGCTAGTTCTACGCTAGAAGGTGCCAAGGTGTCTTATATTTTATCCAGATGGGTTAGTTCAACTAGTTGTTGGTCATTTGGCTAGTTCTACACCAAAAGGTGCCTAGGTTAGACACACTATTATATATCGACATGTTTACTATGATTCCATCCATGAATGTTTGAAAGCATCTTTTAGATTTCCCCACAAGGTTTTTCTTGGGGAAAAATACTTCTATTTTATGTCAAATTCATACATATGCACACAATAATCATACTAGTATTGCTTATCGTTAATTAAAACACAACCCAATGTGAGCAACCACTGCAAAAAAAGAGAGGTGTAAATAGTTCACTAACAAAACATCAATGTTTATCTAAGTCAAAGTCATTCATCAATAGGAGGGACGGAAGATTGTGACTATCGATGAAATCCTTGTCAATTTACCCTCCAATCATCAAAATCACACATAACATCAATATTTTTATCATTATCATTTACAATAAGAAAATCATAAATGACATCATCCAAGATAATATTGTGTTAATTCTAAGGAGGAAGATCACATCATGAGCAACACCAAAAACAAGAGTAGTAGAAACATATAGAACATGTGGATCAAATAGTAGAAAAGGGGGGATGACGCATGCATCTTTTGGAGGAGGGGTAGTATTGGAATCAGTATGTGGACCACTAGGACTAGTATCACCCCAACCATGTTGAGAAGGAGAATAAGGAGGGAACTCACAACCCCAACCAACATTATACAAAGGAGGAGGTGGTGGATTGAATTCCCAAGCATTATTTGCATTTTGAAATAGGATAGTTTGTACATCTTTGGGAAAGTTACATTCTCGAGTGAGAAGGAAAAATCAAATTTAATGTAGGGTGAAGTTGATGAAAATCGAGTTGATTCTCAAGACAAACCATAATTCTTTTCCTCCTCCCACCATACAAAAATTACCTGGTACCCGACCAAATAATTTTGAGATGAAATATTTTTTTGTTTTGTAATGAAACATTTTTTATTTTGTTAATAAATATTTTGTAATAAAGTTAATAATGGATAAAGATTAGCATTGAAATACAAATTTCTTCCATGTATTTAGATGATTAGTGATGCAAAACAAAGTTGTTCATCTAAACTCATAACCTGACATAAAGCCATTAAAGGTGGCTCATAATCATGGATGTGACAAAACTAACATTTTAAGCTTTATTAAAATTGATATGACACCAACACATAACTTTGAAATGCAACTAACTCAAATCCATAATCATAAGAGAGAACAATTAATACGTGATTTATATATCAAGATAAACCAAAAATAAAGGTAAAAGAGAACACATAATCATGCACCTTTGAGAAGTTCATATTCTAACTACGAATCACATGAATATTTCAAACTTTGAACAAGGAAAACAAATGGGCCTTCATTTCAAAACTTCTTGCCAAATAGACTTTGGATGTTAGATTCATGCTTTTGAATGGTTTATAAATAGGAAAATGAGTTGAACAACACTAGGATAGAAATAATAATGATTTGAGGATTGTAATAAATAACCACTAGGATAACAATAATAATGATTTGAGGATTGTAATAAATAGCTAATATTTGATGAGAGTTAAGTATAAGCCCAAAATATGCATCCTTCTACAAAGATCTAGGCATCTTGAAGTGTATTATGCAAGCTCTTATCATTTGCAGCCCTGAATTTATTTCCGTGTAAACAAAATCCAAATAAAAGAATGTCATTGGTCAGAGTTTGAAGTAAACGCCATAAGCAAGTCAAACCTTTTTTAAGAATGAATAATGGTTCAAATCTCTTCAATCAAATTTTCATAGTATAACATTGCTCTTTTTTTTATATCAAATGAAACCCTAAGACCTTTATTTATATGTTAATAGTGGAACCCCTTTAGATGCAGTTTCAATGTGAATTATCTTAATATATGATTAAGAGTTTATAGGATTATTGGAGATAATGGAAGATTACATCAAATTTATTAATGAAAATGGGGTTTGACAAGGTCCACATGTACCCACTAGTTGCTTAAACAAGCACACACACATTAATGAGTAATGGATTAACTATTTTTTTCCCTTAAGATGGGTTACATGGTTATCGAGGGATTTTCTATGTGTCGCATGTAGAATATGGAGGATAATCTGTGGACCTCAAAAAATGGTTAATTAGTGGTTTGTCTTGGCTAAGTGAGGTATAATAAAATCATATGATGATGAAATGGGATCTATAATGTAGCTTATGGATGAAATGGTGATGTTTCCAGGTAAAACTACTTGAATTGTATAGGAGAACCAAATTAAGTTGATAACAAGTTTTCTTAGGGAGGCCATGAATTACAAAGAATATTGGATTTATATTGTACCACAACATGTATGGAAGTCAACGCCCTGAGCTAACTCTATCCTAAGAAAGGAACCTACCTCTAGAATTTTACCATTCAAAATCATTGTTTCTAATAAAGGTTGTATTTAATATCTATGTTTTGTTTTGAAACATAACAATTATGATTTAGAGATTGGATATAATTATCATCTGAAAATAGAAAAAATAATAACAACTTGATCTAAAAGATGGCTTTCAAGAGGGGGTAAATTGACCTTAGTAAAATTTGAACTTGATGCCATACTGGTGTAATGACACTCTTATCTTACATTCATGTTGATCCCCTGGAAAAGATAAGAAAAAAATGTTTTATTTTTTTATGGGTAGGAAAAAATGGACATGAAGGTATGGCTTTGGTAAAATGGGAACATCATTGGGTCTAATTTACACAAGTTGTGCTTTAAGTCTATATTGGGTGAATGGTCCAATAATTTTGTTGAATGGAATGCCCTAGCCTTGTTAACAAGAATAACCATTGAAAAAAGGTATAGGTGATATTTAAATCATTGTAGATTCCAAGTTGGTCATTGAGTGGGTAATGGAAACATCGAGATGAAAAACTTGATACTTCAACCTTTCTTTTCCCAAAACAATATTTCCAACTTAACGAGAACTTTGTCAAGTTCTCGTTTTTTCAAGGGTCCCATTTTTTACCACATTTTGAAAAGTGGTCCTACCAATAGCACCCCTTTTCATTTTGAGGTAGTTTTTTTATATTTTAAATATTCTTATCTATAATTGATCCACATTTTGTTTCTAAAATGCTTGTTTTTTGAACTGTTTTCAAATTTTCCTAAATCATTTTTTGTTTGTTTGTTGTTTAAATGCTTGTTTTCCAACTACTTTTCTAAATCATTTTTTTTTACCAATGTTCCTTTTTATGATTTTTAATGATACTAAAAATGTTATAAAATTCTTATATATGATTTACGTTTTTGAAATTAATATTTTTCATACAATTATGTCTCAATATTTAATTCATGGTGCCATAGTTTTTAAATATAGTGTAAAATTGTATTTTTAACACACTTTTCATTTTTTCTTCAATACATAGAAAATAATTGTAGCTAGATAACACTATTTTTAAATATTTAGCCAAAAAATATACATTTCAAAGAAATTTATAACAAAAAACCTATACATTTTGGAAGCTCTCCACTATAAATAATGTGTCGAATAAAGCGTTTTTATGGACAAAATGGAACAAAAAAATAGAAAAAATTAACATTTTTTATGATATTTTTATAGATTTACAGTAAAAACTTACAATATTTAATGTCATTTTCTCTAGCATATTAAATCACATAAAAAGAAAAGTAAAAAGAAAATAATAAAACATATTTATCATAAAACAACAATAGATGCATATTTATTCGTATTTTAAAATCTGAAAGTCAAAACATTACAATTATAATTCATCAAAGTTACAATTATAAGTCATCAAAGTTTTGTAAAATTCATCAATGTCTTCAAGGGCATCCTAAAACTAATCGACAATGTCATATATCCCAAATTCATCATTCTCAATAGACACATCATCATTTTCTTGGACATAATTTTGTGCTTCCATTGGCTCATTTGGTTCATGTTGCTCTTCCATTGAGTTATTGACATCCACAAGTTTTCCAAACTGATCTTTTCCAAGCATACTTCTTAATGGTACTTGAGGTTACTATGATATTTTTTCCACCTTTGAGTCATTAAAATCTCCTTTCCTCAAGACAAATTCTTGCATTTCATTTGGAAAAGCTCAAATAACATTAATTATTTGTTGAATAAAACCGCATTGCACTGCATCACTTTCAATGGCTACGCAATTCCTTCCTTTTTGTAAGCAGCATGCTAATGCTATACCTAATAACCAAATACAAAATAAATAATTAAAGTAAATAATGTAAAACAACATAAATTAAAAATAATAAAGAGTGAAGTATGATTTCATAAATGTTATATCATAAATCTTACCTGAACTAGAGAACAAATCTAAAACCCAATCTCCTTCATTTGAAAATGTATCTATAAGATAATTAATTATTGTTTGTGGCTTTTGATGAATGTTAACGATCTCTCCTTTGAAATCAGTTTCCTCATATGTTAGCTTTCTAGCCACAACATTGTAAACCAATAAACTACTAGGCTTCTTTCCATCATTTACATTGTAAAGAATAAAATCATAAGTATCATCTTTTGTCCAGCTTGCAAGATGTAAACTTTCAATATCACATGTAAATGGTTCACTATTGGAGCTATGAATATTAGGTTTTTTTCTGTAACATAAATAAGTGCAAATTCAATTAACTTGTGAATTAATAAAAAAAAATTCTAAACTTAATCGCTAAGCATACAATTTCAATATCTTACCAATAAAGTTGCATCCTTGTCTTTTCTTTTCCCTTGAAACTTGATTGTACTAATCCTTGTTGTGTGTCTAAATGAAAAATCCGAAATCTCCAAAATGATGATGTTGTGACTTCCATAAATCCCATAACCACTTTACTGAAAGCTTGGTAAGTATAAGGCTCAATATCTTATTCAAAGTTTTGGATATTATAACCATGAGGGATATCTGCAATAACTACGGAGTATTCCTTTTTAAGAACAAGATTTGCAATTTTTTCACAATCCTGTAATATCACTTTATATTGAACAGTGTCAAGCCCATTCCAAATGTAGTGATAAAGGGTGTCATCAAACTCAACATTTTGAAGATGCCGCCTTCTTTCTCTTTCAAACTTATCTTTTTGAATATAACTTTTGAAGGTTTCGGGTACTCCAGCTATATTCTTCTTTGGCATATTTAATTAAACAAACCAACATATAATTATATATCTATAACTAATAAAATCGAAATAAATTAAGGTACAAATGAATAAAATGAATGTAATAAATCAACATACCTTTTTGAATGCAACAAAAAATTGTTATAATAATATATAGAATAAAATACATAAATAAGAAATAACTCAACATACTTACTTTTTAAATTCATCACACATTTCCTCCATTGATAATTCACCTAACCTTACACGTGATAATATAGCTATGACAAGTTTCTCATCCTTTACTCCTTGCATCGTTCTCCAAGGCATTATAGTCATATCATCTGGTAGGTTTTTTTTATTTCAGGACCTGTCTTACTTGTGCTACCTATTAAGGGTTTATACTTCCTAACCTTCTGATTTTTTATACCAATATTTTCCCATAGGTTGAAGATCTCATCTACCAAATCTCATATCTATCCAGTTTTAAATCCCAATTGGAAATAACTATCCACAACTCTGAATGCATCACTTCCTTTGCGATTTTTTACTTTTACACTTTCCTCGTCAATAGGGAAGCCTATTTCCATACAATATTCCTTCCTAAAATTTGTATCAATGTTTCGTCTATCCCCACCACATATTACAGAAAACTCATTATGGATAAATCTCACTCTTTGAATGAAATTCATGGACATCCTATACTCATTATATGTGTTGTGATCCCATGCCACTAACTTTGCTTCTCCATCTATTAAACCAACATAAATTACACATTTGATTGTCTCAAAGAGAGGGTTATCAGGATACTCTTGCATCAATTCTCTTCTAGCCTCTACAAAATGATTTCCTCCAATCACATAATATTTATACTCAAAACTTTTGGAACTATCAAATGCATCCTTGGTAGGAACTTCCATTGGGTCAACAAGAACTAAGTAGTCAACCACATGTGCATATGGATTGTTCCTAATCAGTACTTTCAAGTTTTGGATATGCAACTGATGTGGTTTTATAATTTGGTATTTTTCTTGGCCTTCTATGGGTTTATATAGCTCCTTCACATTCAACAGAAATGTATGGACCTCATCAACCAAATTGTTCATCCTTAGTCGATCTCGAATGGTATTTTGCGTTGTTTTGATAATACCATCTTCTAGATCAGCACCAAGTGTTATTATTTCTTTACTACATTTAGGAAATCCATCATGATATTCGGAGGTAACTATTAATTCTTATTCATCAACAACCTTTTCTTTCCTCTTTTTACGATTTAAATGAGTTTCATCTAGCTCAACAATCTCTTCATAATCAATAGTAATGAAATCATCATTGGCCATACCTCTTTTGCGCTTATGTTGTTTAGTCTTCTTCTGAGGAATAAAGGTAACCTCATTGGCATTAATCTCAACAACATCTTCATCTGGAGTTTCCATATCTTCAAATGTAACCCTTTTATCCTTTATAGAATGATGCCTTTTATTTCTTCTTTGTTATTATTCTATGTTTTCTCCTGCAACTTCAACTTATGTTACTCTTTGTTTCTTTTTCCTTCCTTCCTATGCCTTATCGATATGAAAGGAACTGATGACTTCCATGATATTTCTCTCTGTAGAAAAAATCCCCACTAACATCTTTGAAAATCGCCTAGCAAAATCTTGTAAAAATAAAATACGTCATTTCCATTGTTAAATAATATTTAACAATTATCATGAAACTTATAATAATACATGCTACAAAAATAAGAATAAGCAAAATTGCATTGTCCATCTCAATGTCTGTCACGATCATTGCACATAATTCTGTGAAATTTTCGTCCTTTTTATAATTGCTCATATTCAAACAATATCTAATCTTGAGATGTGTCTTTGATAGTTTCACCAGTGCATAAAAAATATCTGTTCCTGGCACCAAACATATATCTCGTAATAGGCCAAGTGACTGATAACTTGCTTGGACATGTTCAAATTCAACACAATACAAAATTATTTGTTCTCCGACTTGTTTGTCTTTAAGAAACCAAGAATGCTCCATTCTACTCTCACCATTGACAATTTTCCACTCTAACGATCTTCATTTCTCTTGTAACCTCATTTGTTGGGTTAGCATTTTGTTTCCTAGAATTCATGAAGGTCCTAACTGGGCTTTTGGATGCCATTACTGTAGGTCTTGTTCCATATATATTCATAGATATTTTCTTTCCTGACTGCAATTGTTGTATTAGATGTGAACTTTTGGGATCTTGTAGCCATTCCTGGAGAACAACTTGGAGCCAATCTGGTACAATGAAGGAGAGAGAAAAAAGGGACCCTTCATCTTCATATGTTCTGGAAAGTGCATCAACAACCACATTGTCTTTTCCTTTTTTGTAAATGATCTCATAATCATATTCAAAGAGCTTAGTTACCCATTTTTGTTGCTCGGGGGAGGAAAGGCATTGTTACAGAAAATACTTGAGACTTTGATGATCTTTCTTAATTTGGAAGCATTTCCCCAATAGATACGGGTGCCAAAGATCCACAGCATGCAAAATAGCCAACATTTCCTTTTCATAGATTGATTTGCCCAAATTTCGCTCTGACAGTTGTTTGCTGGTAAAGGCCAAAGGTCGACCCTCTTGCATAAGGATGATGCCAATTCCTTTCCCAGAAGCATCACATTCCAGGACAAAGGTATTTGTGAAATCAGGAAGGTCCAAGACTGGAGTGGTGCACATGGCCATCTTCAAGGTTTGAAAATCCTGAGCAACAGTTGGAGTCCAAGTGAAAGAATTCTTTTTAAGGAGAGCAGTGAGAGGTGTCGCAATCTTTCCATAATTCTTAACAAACTTCCGATAATAACCCGTTAAACCCAGAAATCCACGCAAACTTTTGAGAGTCTTTGGGTGAGGCCAATCATGCATAGCTTCAATATTTTTAGGATCCACCCTGACACTGGCCTTGCCAACAAGATGACCCAAGTACTCGACTTCTGAGGTGCCAAAAGCACATTTAGATTGTTTGAGGAAAAGTTGGTGTTGTGAGAGTAGATAGAGAATTTGATCCACATGGGAAAGATGAGATTGCCAAGTTTTACTATAGATGAGAATATCATCAAAGAAAACTAAGAAAAAATGATGGAGAAAAGGACGGAAGACATGATTCATGAGGCTTTGGAAGGTGGAGGGGGCATTACACAGGCCAAAGGGCATGACCAAAAACTCATAGTGACCCTCATTAGTTTGAAAGGCAGTCTTGGGTATGTCAGCTTCTTGCATACATATCTGGTGGTAGCCAGAATGCAAATCAAGTTTAGTGAAGTATTGAGCACCACTCAGCTCATCCAAGAGATCATCAATGATAGGAATGGGAACTTGTCCTTGATGGTGAGCTCATTGAGGGCACAAAAGTTAGGACACATGCGCCAAGTACCTTCTTTCTTAAGTACCATGACCACAGGGGAAGAATAAGGGCTAGTACTAGAGCGGATAACACCCGCTTGGAGCAATTCCTGCACTATTTTCTCAATTTCATTATTTTAGGCAAAGGGGTGGTGATAAGGGCGAACATTGGGAGGAAGACTGCCAGGAACAAGGGGAATGGAATGATCATGAACACCACGAGAAGGAGGAAGGCCCTGAGGGGTGGGAAAAAAAGCTTGATGTTTAGAAAGGATAGCTTGGAGGTCAGGATGCACAGAGGGTGTCTCAATGGCTTGAATAGAATGGAGTTGAGCAATGATACCAGAGTGGCCTTTCTTGAGGAGCTTTTCCATACGATGGGAACTAATGATCCTAGGAGAGACAGCCGTGAGACCTTGGAATTGATACTTTTTTCCGACCTGTTGGAATTGCAAGGTTAATTCCTTAAAATCCATAAGAATGGGACCCAAAATGCGTAACCATTCAACACCTAGCACAATGTCACAACCTCCCATGTCAATGGAAAACATATGAGATTTCAGTTGGTAATGTCCAATTTGAAGAAGGACATTTTCACACCGCCCATCACATTTCATGGACCCACCATTGGCTATCATGATTTGAAAATTATTGATAGCATGAATATAGCAATTGGTTTTCTGGGCAATGCGACGATGAATAAAATTGTGGGTGCTACCACTGTCAACAAGGATGATGACCTTCCTGTGCTTAATGTAGCCAATGAGCTTAAGCGTTTGGGGGGGCGATAAGCCAGTGAGGGCATGCAAGGAAATAAGTAGGTCAACTTCAGGTGGGTCAATGGGCTCTTGGGTGGCATCGAGAAGCGGGGGTTCTTCAACAAGGGGAACTGTCACATCCTCTTCAGGAACATCTTTTGAGATGGCCATAAATAATTTTTGTTCCTTACACTTGTGCCCTGGAAAATATTTTTCATCACAATTATAGCAAATACCCTTCAGTTGGCGTTCAACCTTTTCAGTGCTAGTTAGTTTCTGGACCTTGAAAGGAGTAATAGGGGGGTTAGGATTAGCAGGTCGAGGGCAAGGAACAAAAGGTTTTTTTTTGTTCTGGGAAAAAGAAACTTGTTGAGCCTCTTTAGCACGTTGAGTAGCTTCCAACCAAGTGGGAGGGCGGGTCATGAGAACCTGGGATCGGATTTCATCCTTGAGACCACTGATAAAGCATTCATTGAAGAACGCATCTGACATGCCCTCTATTTGAAAGGCCAAATGCTCAAAAGCAGTGATGAAGGCTTCCACTGTGCCTGACTGTTTCAACTTGGTCAAACAACCTAAATAGTGGGTATCAGTATCGAAGCGGGAATAGAGCTCAACAACAAACTGGGTCCAGGAAATATACCCCTGACGTGAATTTTTTCGCCATTGCCACCATTGCCAGCGTTCAGGATCTAGATAGAGGACAACATAGCGAAGTTTGGCCAACTCGTCAGTAATACCATGCAGAGAAAAATAATGCTCCATTTGAATGAAGGATCTGAGCCATCAAATTTATTGACCTATACATGGGGAAGATAGGGTTCACGATGAAAGGAGTTGGAGTGAAAATGCGGAGACTGAGAGGAATCAACAGCATCGGGTTGTGTTGATGAAGAAGGACCCGTAGGGCGGTTCAACAATTGATTGACAACAGTCTGGAGGGAGGCCAATTGGGTGGTGAGGTTGGCTTACAAGGTGTCAATGCGGGAATTGGTGGAATCCATCTGAGATGTGAGATGTTCGATGGAGACATGGGCTTGATTGACGGAATTTTGGAGATTTTGGTTGCGAGTGGTGGCCATTTGGAGAGGGGAAGTGCAGGTAAGGAAAAAAAATGGGTGGGTGGGACCACAAAAAAAAAGACTTAGAAGTGATAAGTACCACGACGATCGGGGCTTGAAGGAAAAAGTAATGGGATAGGAGGCGAAATAGGGAAATTGGGAAGGGGTTAGGTCCACTGAAACAAAAGGGATTAAAAATGAAGGGTATGACTGCGATCAGGGAGAAAAGGGGAAGGCAATGGATGAGGTCCCAAATAAGTGTGTCAGCCTGCGAAGTTATACTCCGACCTAAAGAATACTGCAGTGACGCAATTCCCAAATGCTTAACAGGAAGAAATGTGTAGTAATTTTGCAGCCAAAATGCAGAAGACAATGTAGCACGGCAATAGATCTTGTTGGTTCTATTTTTGTTTCCTTCCCAAGGGTTAGGGTATTCAAGCGTTCTACAGACAAGGGTTTGCCCTGTGTTATAGCTCTCTGATATATGTGTGGGGTCAAACAGTAGTACTCGGTCCAATATCTCAGGGCACCAACTAAGGAGGCTAGATCGTACCCTTAGTCGTACTACCTGACTACCCAGGTACTAGAGAGTATCTTCCTGAGTGTTGTTCTCGATGGCACTATAACAGTCATGTGGTCAATCAGTTTATCTACGTAGGGCTTCAGAAGATCTAGGTCGATCTGTATATAGGTGTTGTTTGATGCGCTACCACTCGAAGGGGTACCAATAGGAGTTACAAGGGTGGCCAACAGATGTGCGCTTCAGTACCACTTGTATTTCCTACATGTATGAATTTGTGACCGCGGGTTTATGCGCGTAACGATAGATCTATGTAGCTTAAAGACGTCAGAATACGTCTCTACCCTGAAAAAAAAATTAACCCACAATTTTTTGCCGAGGAAGGTGCTCTGATACCACTTGTAATATTCCAGATATTAAAAGTATGCAGAACAGAAATAAATAGCTAGAAATGGAAAATGAACAACAATATAATGAGAACAACACCACGATAATACCAAAATAACACGTCATCTCAACTTAGTCCAGAGGAGTATGACTCAGCCATCACATGGGCGTTCTCACAGATCGTCTCAGCTCAGTCCAGAGGAGAACGACCTAGAAAATGTCTCATGAAGTTGCAATCATCAATAGTAAGAAGGGAGAGTTTTGTGTGGCGTGGCCTAGCCTGGGTGGATGGGAACGTTCCACTATCGATATCAAAGGAGTGGCATTTTTTTAGTGCTCTCTTGCACATATAAAATGTATCTTTACATTTCTTTTTTTAAATGAAAAAGATTGACTTTTTATAGCAGTGTGGCATCGATTCCAAATTAATAGAAAAAATGAATTCTACATATAAAGATCATAAGCTCAAGGGGTTAACTCAATTGATTGTCACCATATTGTTGGATATTTTGCTAGTTCGTGTCAGCCCATGAAAAGCATCTAAATTAAGTGCACTAGTTTACACAGAAAGTTTATTAGAGATACCATTTAAGAATGTGAGAACACATCCCTTAGATTTTTGAATATTGTTAATAACTCATATATTTTAATTTAGTTGAATCTCTTAAAATTACCAACCAAAATATTGAAATTACCAATAAATATATTTTATAAAAAATAAAAAAATCTTACAAAATTTTCTTTTTTAAAATACATATAAAAAAAAACCAAAATAAGTTGAAATCTTTAAAGCTTAATTTAGCAGCCATCATGATGCAAATCATTTATCGATAAATAAACAAATTTTGAATAAAAATGTTTGAAGGCAAACAACTTTGTGGTGTCCATTAATTTAACATTAATCTTAACCTGAAATTTAAAAAATGTGGATAAAATATTTAATGGCATTTCATGGAAGAATTCTAAAGTATGGCACTATGAAAACCAAAGAATCTTTTTGTTTCATTCAACGCATTACCAAAGAGTAACATAGATATAACAAAATTAATACAAATACCTATCGAGAAGAAAGGACGATGCAAACAATATAAATACACGGAAGTAAAAACGAAAGTTCTCAATCGTTGATGGCGTGGCATCTCGTGCAGGAGTATATCTTTGTCTATGTCTAACGAACTAAGCAGCATGCCCGCTAGTGTTACCGGAAGAGGCTACAGTAGGTATTTAATATAATTTTTTGTTTATTGAAAATTGAGTAATTTCATTTAGATGATCTTATATACTTACATGATTCCTTGCAAAATGGCAAAGAGTTCATGACTTCTTATTTTTAATTTGATCACTTATTACTTTTTATTCCTGGTTTAACATTGTTTTTAAATTAAAATCAATTAATAATAATTTAGTTAATTTTTATTTATTTTTATTCTTGGTTTAACATAGTTTTTAAATTAGAATCAATTAATATTATTTGATTAAATTTCTATTTAATTTTCATAAAGTTTTGGGTACTTTCATGTTAATGTTGAGAGTCACTTTATTATTTTAAGATAGGTTAATGTTTAGGTTTTTGTGTAAATTTGTTTAACCCACATTTATAATTGAAAATGATTTATTTAGTTAACAATGATATATAAAGAGATAAACTTCATTGTAGTAAATGCATCAGTTATTCATTGTATGATGCATCAGTTATATATGATATTATTGATTATAAGATGTTATAATATGTAATAACAATTTTGAAATATTAGAAAAAAATAAAAAAATAATTTTAATTAAAAAATAAAAAATTAATTATAATAATTTGAAAATTCCAAATTTCAATATAATTTGTATATTAAAAAAATTCACTTATTATTAAATAATATATAAAGCTTCAAGGGATCTCTCCTTCATTGATGAGTTGGGGAGGTCAGAGTTATATATATAAACAATCTAGATAAGAAATTTCCTTACAAAAACTTAGAACAAGATATCTACAATATGAAGAATGAAGGTAGTATCCTTTTATTAGTAGACTTTAATGCTATAATTGCAACTAATCAAGTTATTATTTTAAGTAATGACTCTAATCCTAATCGTCTTTGGCTAGATGAGGACCTTGTTTTAGCTATCTCTTACAAAAGAAACTTCGAAGGTCGGTCGAAAATTTGTTTGGTACTGAGTTAATCAAGCTCTATAGTTCTCAAGATTTAATAATTTGTAATGGTCTAAGGAAGTTGCCAAATTCTTATAGGATGACGTGTATCCATGGGTTGGGTAGCAGTGTCGTTGATTATGTAATATCATATATCTCCATATACAACCAAATAGTAAACTTTGATCTTTTAGATGGTCGTGAATCTGACTCTAATCATAGACATCTAACCCTAACTCTTAACATTTCCATGCACATAAACTCCATTGAAGATCACTCTAAGAATCAAAGGCACTTACTTTTTGACAAATAAAAAGTCGATCTTTTATTAAAAGACTTAAGCAATGCTTTAAAACTCATATTGTATTAGAATCGTATTGAAGCCAACTATAATAATTTTACAACAACCATCTCTACTTCCATTAACAAATTCTCTATTGAGGTGCTACGTAAAAAGAAAAACAATACAACTAACCCTCGGTACAATAATGAATGTAAAATTGCTAGAAAAACCATTAGGGATGCTTCCAATGCATCTTTAAAATATGATAAGATAAATAAATACAAAACCTTAATTAAACAGGAAAAAAAAAGACTATATAAATAGAAAGCAAGATAAGCTTTTTAACCTATTTAAGATAAATCCCAAGAAATTCTTGAGGCAAATTCTAACTCGTAAAACTAAAGAAAATAATAGGATTCCCTTGAAGGATTGAAATTTCTACCTTAAAAATCTATACAAATCCCCTAATGTCATGAACAACATGCCAAATAACTCTACAAAGTATGAAGCGTTTTATATAGAAGACATTAAGTTTGGGGTTAAGCGACTCTCAAAAGGAAAAGCTAAGGGCATAGAAGGTTACCAAGCTGAAATATTAAAAATTGAAGGACCTATCCTCATTCCTCATATACATAAGCTCTTCAATTTAGTTATCCAATAAGGATTCCCAAAAGCTTGGACACAAAGCCTCATTGTACCTATTTTTAAAAGCGGGGATAAAAGCAATCCCTCTAATTATAGGACCATTATGATTAGCCCCATTTTAGCTAAGCTATACATAATCATTTTGGAAAAGAAGATCAATACATGACTAGAAATCCATGGAAAAAGAGCTAGAGGCCAAGCTCGGTTTAGAGGCTAACATTCCTCTGTGGACCACCTTGTTACATTCAGGATCATTGTAGCGGAGTGTCGTAATGATAAAACTGATCTCCTTTGTTGTTTCATTGATTTTAGAAAATATTTTCACACTGTTCCTGGGACTAATGTCTGAAATAAGTTAGAAGAGCTTAAATTCCCTTTCAAGTTAAGAGTTGTTGCAGTAAGGCTATATGAGAAATTTATTGCCAAGTTTAGGAACATTGAGAGTTGGTCGGAAGAAATTAACTATAATATAGGAGTCAAGAATACATCAGCGAGGTGGTGGCTTGCCTATGAGCGAATACATCAGACTGCATTGTGAACCTGAAGCTGAGAGGCTTAAAGGTAAAGTAGCTATCATAGGGGTTCATGATTTGACTCTCAGGACCATCCTTTTTACCATTGCGCGAATAGCGGGGAGTGCATCTCTGCATATGGCTTTACAGAGTTATTTCCAGTATGCGATTGAATGCACCGAACCTCGTGTATTCAATTGGTGTGATGGTCTTATCCATAGCATGAAAGGGCAGCTGACCAAGAGCAAGAACGGGGAGCTAAAACAATTCGGGTATGGGTCCATCTTGGTATCTTTCTTTTTAGAAAGAGTCCCTCACCTACGCCTGCAGGTAGAGTGGAATATACCAGCGCCACGAGATCCATGAATGAAACGATGGTGTGATCTCATGTCCCGCCATGTAGCAAGTCCAATTATCAAATATAATGATACTTTCTTTGACTGGTTGGAACCTCAAATTTTGATGATTGATGATTATGCCTATGCCGGGTTGGATTTCCGCAATGACTCTGATTTGGTGTTACCAGAGGGTTCTCAGTGGGGGGACCTAGGTAAGAAAGATATTTTTCTTTTATAATGTTTTTGTAAAATTTCAAAATATTAAATGTTTTTTATGTTTTTGATCCAAAAGACTAATCAAAACATTTTGACCATGCAAATGTAGGTCCATATCGGCCCCCGGGTACATCCCCTATACATAGGCAAGGGGAATCAGTAGTAGCATCAGGATGGTATGCGGATGAGTGTGAGGCAATCAAACAGAACCTGGAGGGTCTGACTGCAGGCATCCCAGACATGTCTATTGGCGAGGTCCCGACACGTTTCCAGCACCATACTGTAGGCGTGTCTGGTTCATTGAGGTGATTTCTCCATAGGGTAGCACGAACTGTAGTGTGTTACCATGAGCAGCATCCGTGATGCCATTTTGTAGAAGCCATGAGCTTTAGATTTTGACATTTTGGTCTTCGGACGAAAAACAATCTTTTTGTAAAAAACTTTTATCATTATATATATATATATATATACATGAGGCTTCTACCGGCTTATTTTGCTTTCTATAATACATGTGATGTGTGATTGGATTCATAAATGTATCAGATGTCTATCTAACGCATAATTAGCTAATGCATCAGCTAATGTATTTAGACATCTAGGAATGTGATGATACTCAATATAATCAAAATAACATTCCAAGAGACGAATTCGTACATATACCCGTAATAAAGTAGGACTTCGGATAGCATAGACATTACTTAACTGTAGCGCTACTATTTGTGAATCAAGTCGTATAACCAGGCGATGAATCCCAAGTGAGATAACATCGGTCAACAATTCGATGATTGCGCTATACTTTGCAATATTATTGGTTGCACGACCGAGGCAAACACCATGCAAACTGATAATTTTGTTTGTAGGTGCATAGATTGCCCATGCAACAGAAGAAAGGTTATGAGTACTACGACTAGCTCCATCGACGAAGCCAATGTGGGGTAGCGAAGACTCTGACATTTGGAAGCCAAGCACAATGCAAGATAAGCGGTCTAGAGTGGAAACCAAATAACGTAAAAAGCACACAAAAAGTATGATACAGTAAAAATACAAGCACTCATGCAAAGACAGTCTAAGCATAGTGCTTCTTCAAGTAAAGCTCATTTCTGGGTTCACTCAAAGGAATGCCATCATAATCTACTAACTCATAGGCTACCTTCTCCAACACTCATTTGACGATATAAGGGCCTCGCCACATAGCCTCGAATTTTCTGGCTCCTAGCAAATCACGATTTTGTTCATAGAGGAGAACTAGATCACCCGCAGAGAAAACACGTGGCTTGGCATGCTTGTCATACTGGTCTTTGACACGTTTCTTTTGGGTTTCAATTACTAGGGTGGCATCACGACGGGCTTCATCCAATTGCATAAGATAAAATAGGTGTTCTTCTTCAACAGAGGTATTTGGGAGAAGTTCAATGGCTAGTTTCAATGATGGTATCTCACACTCAATCGGTAGAACAACTTCTAAACCATACACTAATTGGAAGGGTGTAAATGATCAGGGGATCAAAATTTGCTCAATTTTCAAAGTGCTCGGATTGAGACGAAAACAGTGCCATTGCGTCCGTCTCATTTTCCTGATTCCGGCGGTATATTTATTTTCGCGAATGGAGTTCGTATGGAGGAGATATCGCGATTTTATCGCCAAGTCAAACAGGTCAAAATTGGACGCTGACTGTACCTATCCGTACAGTCCGTACGGCCACGTGGAAGGCCATACCTTTTGCTGACATGGCAGAGAGATGATGTGGCGCAATGTTATTGGTTGTTGGTTGTTCAATCGTGTGCTGACACGTGGCACATTGGCAGCAAATGACAAGAGGACACGTGGCCCAATGCCTGGGTGCCACGTGGCCCTCATCGATTGGTCATTAGTTGTTATGTTAAAAATT